>JAUEKX010069908.1:0-13069 GCA_031834005.1 Dendronotus venustus
CGGTCATCACCATGCTCAAAGCGCTTCACAAGGCCACATTATCTCCGGAGAAACATGTAACATCAGAGGAGACATGCGACCTGTTAGGCGCGTGTACAATTTTTCCGACAAACACAACGCCGGGGGGACCTCCGAATTTTACATGCGTCTCCAATTGGATGAGAAAAATCGTGTAAAGAGTTTTCCAAGGACTCAACGATGGGCCAGGTCGGGATTCGAACCCTGGACCTTTCGATCCCAGGCAAATACACTGACCACTAGGCTACTGCGACACCACGGAGATTTTCTACGGTTGAATGCAAAGTACTACAGGACCTCATCCCCCCCCCCACCCCCCCAAAGGCCCTTGGGATGGAAACAGAAACAATATAAACTAAGGATTACGTAACAACATCATTTTTTATTGAATTCTAAATTTTTGATGCCATCCAATCCAACCCTTAAAAAAAGGCATTAAATTCAACAAAAATATGCAAACTTTTGTGTGGATAATAAATAATATGCAACAAACAAATCATTTATCATAGATATGGTAAAAAAAAGTAAAAATTGTCATTAAAAAATAAAAATTAAATAAATCTATTCATCAATGTTCAAATTGAAAACATTCAATACGTAGCCTACATTATTTGCACCATGCTGTTATAGTTATATTATAATAATTGGCTTCCCATAATAATGATATGGCATCCAGACTTACTTTACAATATTTACTGTGAGTACACAATATATACATGAAAATACACAGAAGAATAAGAATAAGAAAGACGTCAGCACCACCTCCGCATGGAAAGTGCAACACAAAACAAATACAGCAGATTTACCTTAAACCGAAAAATACCATAAGCCGAAAAGATATTGATGAATTGTAAGTATGAGTTTCTTCTTTGTCTTTGTATCGTTTCATACGATTAACCGAAATGATTTAGATTTAGAGGGTCCCCAAAATTTCGGTTTAAGGTAATTCTACTGTAATAATCAAAACACTTTTAGAAAGTTATGAAAGACCCGCCATGTAACAGTGGAAGTCGCATTCAACGAGGTAGTTGGCTACAAAGAGGCCAGTTGAAATCCCAGTATGCAACCTTTCGTTATACCCGATGTTGCGTATAACGAAAGTTCGCATACAATGAGATCATGTCGTCAGCCCTGACGACCTCATTGAATACGACTTCCACTGTACATGTATGAGCAAACACTGTTGAGGGCAAGTGCTGTTTAGTTTGTGAACATGAAGCCTAACTTAACTGCTTACAATAACAG
Organism: Dendronotus venustus; assembly: GCA_031834005.1. Taxonomy (NCBI): domain Eukaryota; kingdom Metazoa; phylum Mollusca; class Gastropoda; order Nudibranchia; family Dendronotidae; genus Dendronotus; species Dendronotus venustus. Next base: position 1,264 of record JAUEKX010069908.1, read on the forward strand.
GCCCCAAATATTACTACATTACTGACAATTTGCAATAGCCCCAAATATTTCTACTTCCAACAGTAATATAGTAAAAGGCCAATTCTAGGACTGCACCGATAGGACCAAAAAGGACGCTGCTGCCTAAATAAAACTTCATCAAATTATCTTTATCTTTCTGACTAAAGAGAGACTTCCCTGAGACCACCATGCCATGGAATATAATATCATGGTACATACAATACAATGTCAATGAATGAATGAACAAATGCGAGCTGTCCAACATAACAATTAAACTCTCACTCTCTTAGTTTGTATTTAAATTTAAACACATAATTATAATCGTTGTGTAGGGTAGGTACCTAGTTTTGGTTTGGTTTCATTCGCATAAGTTTAAGAATAAGAACATGCGGTATAAAAATAAAAATACAATATTTACAGATAGCGATACTTATAGAAGTAAAAATTTTATAGCAATACTGGGAAAGGTAAAAATTTGGCAACTGCAACAATTGATGATATAATCAATGCAACTTCATATATATACATATACAACTGATCTACAGTGGAGGCCGGATTCAACGAGAAGTCGGATACAATGAGACCAGTTGAAATCCCTGTATGCGACCTTTCGTTATACTCAACGTCGCATATAATGAGAGGTCGCATACAACAACGAGATCATGTTGTCAGTTCTGACAATCTCGTTGAATCCGACTTCCACTGTATACATCATATAACTGGTGATCTACAATCATTATTTTGATTAAAAACAATTTTATGCATTAATTGCGAGACGTTATATTATTATTATTATTATGCATCTGTTCCCTCCAACTCTTCCTCGGAATCGGAACCCGGACAAGTAGCACAGGAAGAGTGACAGTCCTTGGTCCTGACTACCACAACACTCATCTCTCCTCAGTTCAGGCTTCCTAATCAGAGACGAAGAAGAAGAATGGCTACGGTCTACAACTCTATTACTATTATCATTACTTTCTCCCCCCTCCTTAGACTTGGTACAACAACACCCCCTACTACTCCTACTACCCCTACCAACACCACGACCAAATTGAAAACTTCACCGCCTGGCACTGCTTCTCATATTTCCACCTCCGACACTACGACTACTACCACAACTACTATCCCGACGGCCTGGGGAAGACGACCTCCCGTTATTATTCGATGAAGTTGGAGGATGATGTGATGACTTTGATGATGAAGTGTCACCTCTGCGTTTACCACTGTTTCCAGATGATGATACATTCGCCGGTTCTGCTCTGACTCTGTCACTGTCTCTCCGATGTCTTTCGTCTTCTTGGTGATGTCTACCACCACCACCACTACTACTACTACTCCTACAATTCCTTGATGATGAATTATTGACGCCCTTTCTTCCACCACCATCAAGTCCTACCTCACATCCGTGGCAAGAACTAGAATTAGAACAGGTTCTGCTAGAGGCTCTTTCTGGTGTTTCTTTCCCTCTATCAAGTCGATCGCAATGCCGACCCCTGCTATCTTCTCTGCTGCGCCGTGTCGCCGTACGCTCGTTGCTTCTTTGACAGCGATGAGTATGAGAGTTATGCGTGTCTCGGTCTTCCCTGTCTCGTCTCCTCGGTGAATTTGAGCGTCGACACGAGAGAGATTTACACGAACAACTGGACGATGATCTGTGATGGCGATGATGACACGAAGACATTGGCGATACGTTTCGCGAGGATCTACGACTGTGAGTATTATTGCTGCTACTGCTATTGGCTGATACCGATTGCTGAGGAAGGCGGCTGTTTTCAGTGGCCTTCTTCTTACTATCATTCAAAGTCCTACTGTCCCTTCTTTGAATTTTGACTGGCCTTTTTTCGGGTTCGATTTCGATGGGAGAAAGAGATCTCAATCTTTTATTCGCTCTACCTCGGAGCGGTCGTTTGACTTTATTTTTATCGTTTAGGGACGAGGATAAAGGGGGCGTGTCGACTCTCTCCATTGGAGAGATACCGTGGTCGCTATTTTTCCGGCTGACGAAATTCTTTCCTCGTTTGGCAGACATGGCGGTTTTGGAATATGCTACAACCGTGCAGCCTTCCTGGGTGATGTGTAGTCGACTCGATCCCGACTGCTGTTGATTGTTTTGTTTCTTCTTTCCATCTTTTTGCTGCACAGAACTCTGTCCTCCCTTATTATTATTAATCTTGGGGATTTCTTGTTCGCATTCCTCCTGGTCCTGCTGCTCATCCCCCTCCTCGTCATCACTCGTGATCTCTCCTTCCTCCAAATCATCAGACAACCAATCAGGCTTCGTGGGTTCAGCAACACTTTTCTTATTGTAAGCTCTCCCATCGACATTTTCACGACCACTTTTACTTTTACCAATGTTTTTATCAACCGTATCAGCAGTTTGATCACTCTTACTCTTATTTCCCTCGTCAAAGTTTACCTGGGGAGATATTGCAATCTTACGGGAGGCGGAATTTTCCTTATCGAGATCCAATTTCCGCGTGACTTTTTTCACATTGTGGACAAACTCAGCCCGACTCGACGCCAACAACGGATCCGTCTTAATCCCTTCCTGAAGACTAAGCGGTCGCCTCTCCGCATTAGGACCAGAACCAACCTGCGACTCTGAAGCGCACCCTCTCACACCACCACCAGTCTTGGCTTGATGACTTCCATTCCCACCCGTTTTCTTTGAATTTTCTGCTCCTCGTCCCTCTTTCTTCACTTCCACTGCCGTAGTAGCCCTAGATTTGTCCTTAGTATTAGTATTATTACTACCGGTATTATTACACGAATGGGGGGATGACGTCATGATGGCGGGTTTCTTTGCAGGTGACTTGCAGCTACTGGAGTCGCGGCTGGAGTCACCAAGACTAAGCCTCTTCAACAGAGCGTGGTCTTCCCTGCTGCAGGAACCCACCACTATGGTTTCACAAGCCCAGTTTTCTTCCATAATCCTCACCGATTTTCGAGATCCCGTTGTTGTTGCGGACATTACTTCGTCCTTCACGTATTCCTCATGGCCAATAAGTGAGCTCTCACGGCTAGCCTTTTGCTGGTTGAGTATAAGAATATCTTCTCTCCATCCAGAGTCCCTGAGTTGTTTCTTATCACACTGCGCCCCTATTTCCCTATCGCACTGCACATGCGCCCCTCTTTTCCGTTTAGCATCCTGACTGGGACTCAGTAAAGCGTGGACCTGCAAATTCAACCTCTTTCGGGGTGAGACTTCGTACAGTGTGGATTCGCCTTTCATCTTATTCCGAGGAGAGCGCCGAGGACTGTCCAACAGCTTGTCCTTGAACAAAGCCGTAGGGGTCAAGGAAGTCGGAGACTTGAGAGGCGTTTTCCTTTTGGTGCGTGGTGATGGTGTTGCTGCGAACGACGTGCCCTGATTCAATAACAACGGCAAGTTTTTGGAACTCTGTAAGGTTTTCTGACACTTTACAGGAGTCCGGTAGCAATAACTTTTGTCACCATCGGAGTCGCTGCTACTGCTGCTGCTACTACTATTGTCACTGTCGTCATCGGAAGAGCTGTCGCTTTCACTGCTGCTGTGACTCACGACGAAATTGGTCTTCACTAACTTGAGTCTCTGCAATTCCTGGAGAGACAAGAGGCGGGTGAGTTGTATGCTAGCTATTTCCTCAGTGGCGGGAGAGAAGGAACTCCCCTCCAGTCCGGCAGACGGGAAGGTCAATTCCTTTGCATAGCTGTCATAAGATGTTTTCAAAGGCGGCGTCCGGACGTCTTCCTGGCAGGAATCGAGCGATTCGCTGGTTCTATTCATCGGAGACCACAGCGAGTCTTTGGGACTGGCGATATGCGACGGGGTGGACATTTTGTTGGACGACACAGACATCGGGGAATACACGCCGACTGAGATGTGAGATGAGATGGATGCCGTCCTTGAACTTCCTCGGGCAGATCTGGCACGTCTTTGATGGTCCAAGATGACGTCCCGGTCAAATTCCGACAGACTGTTGGCCTCCATCAGATCCCAGGCTGGCAAACTTCTACCCACCGTTTTATTAGTTTCTCCGGGACTTTTCAAAGACGGACTGGAAGCGACAAGCTCCGTTTTGTCGCAATCGGCGGACTGGTGTACAGACATGTCCTGGGCAAGGAGCTGAGTAGCGTTGAGTGTTTCCTCATCCGTCTCACTATCCGAATCGTCCGAAGAAGAGCTACTACTGAGTTGCAAGTCGCTATGAACCGCCTTTAGAGATCCATCCGAGTGTACGGTATTGTGATCCGAATTGTTGTCATGACAGGGTGACGTTTTTGGAGACGCATCGTCGCTGGAAGGGATATTTAGATTTAAGGCGATTTTCCGAGCTCTTCTCGGCGACTGTCTCGTCGCAGCGAGGCCTTTGAAGTAACCCAGATCTTTACTCGGACTGTCAGGACTGTGAGATTCTGTGAGACCTACCCTGCCACGCGTAGTCCTAGCGGCAGCGGCATCTCTAGTTGACTTGCTACACCTCGACGTCTTCTCCCCTGTAGCCTTGGGCTGTTTACAATTTACCGGATCACTGGTACTGTCGGGTTCCAAGGAACTCCACGCGTCACTGGTTGAGGTTGTTGGCGGGGTTTTAGAAGTAGACGGCTGCAGGCTTGGAATTGGAAGAGTCTTTTCAGCCTCGACGTCGTGATCAACGTGTTGGAGACCGGAAGACGTCACACCACAACTGACTGGCGAATAACACAATTTCCTCTCTTGATCTGATTTCGAAGTGCTGGCAAAAGACAGATTTTCTTTTTCTGCACCCAAAAAGTCCTTTGCAGTAGTATCTTGGTTGCACTCGGTGAGATTTTTTTCGTTACAGGAAAAATTTTCCGAATTTTTGTGTTCTTCTGTAGACTGTGAGAAATGGACGTTCGGATGCGACATAGATTTTTTCGCTTTAGAACCTTGCGTGTTGTGTACGTTGAAAGATTTGTGCCACACTGAATCCTTCACAATGGCGGTCCGCTTTCCTGTAGCCAGACTTGCTGCTGGGCTAGGGGAAGAGGTAGGAGGAGTAGGAGGCCGTTTCGTCTCCTCGCATTCTTCAGGGCATCCTGGTCCTGCTATTGATCCCTTTTCACGAGTGCTTCCTTCGGTCTGTTCATCGATAGAAACGTTAGAAACGGAAGCTTCTCCTCGAGCAGATGAACTACTGTTGGCGGCATCCCCACAAGGTAGGCCTATGGACTGCTGCTTTATACATTCGGCTGACTTTCTTAAACGGGATTTCAATATCTCATTGTTATTCTTACTCGTGATAATCATTTCGTTTTTAAAGTCTGATAAGTCTTGATGAAACACTTCCTGAAAAGCTTTTAGCAATACTGGCTGCAGAGCGACTTCCTCCACCTCGTTGGGCGTCCCAGCAGAAACAGGGAAGGAGGCGGTTGACTTCATACTACTATCATCATCGTTAAGGCTTGTTGGATCAGTCTCGGGTATCATTTCCTCTTCCTCGTCTTCCCCTTGGGACACACCACCGCCAAATTCCTCGTCGCTCGGCGATAGCGGGGTGGGTGATTCGTGCAACAGTTCGGGTTTGCCCCGAATGTGTCGGTGGTGCGTGTCGACTTCTTTGATCTCCTTGCGAACCCCTGGAGGAATAAATTCCGAAGGCACCGATTTAAACGGGCTGAAAAGGGTTGCACACGTCGCCTCCTCGTCTCCTAACACGATCAAATTAGGAGTACACATCAGATTCGGAGAATCAATAGTGGATTCTTTGACATTATTATATTTAGCGGGTGTTAATTTTTGCGGGATAGGTGGCTTGAATCTTGGCTTTGGAGGAGTTAAATGGGTGCCGTCTTCATTGTCGCACAAGTGGTGGTTAGTCCAAAGATTGCCCCGTTTTTGCGGAGAATGAAAGTCGAGATTGTCGGCGGCTACTTTAGCCTCCAGAGATGATTTTTCAGATCCATTGGAAGTGCTTTCGGATTCGTTCGAATTAGAATCTTTGCTACATGCCTCCTCAGAATTGGTGGAATCTTTGCTACATGCCTCCTCAGAATTGGTGGAATCTTTGCTACATGCCTCCTCAGAATTGGTGGAATCTTTGCTACACGCCTCCTCAGAATTGCTGGAATCTTTGCTACATGCCTCACCGGAATTTCTAGACGTGGATTCAGATGTTATAGAAGAAGGAAGACTAGTAGTCTCTGTCTCATTCACATTAGAATCTGGTTTACCATCCAAACTATCAATCCCCTCATTATTGGAGAAACGAGCAGAAGATACCAAATCATTAGAATTAGAGACAGAATTCCCATCGTTTTCAAACTTCGAAATAGGAAAAGCTCTAATGGGTTCGTCGGAGGCCTTTCGTTCACCATTCTTCTCACCGTCTTCCCAAACTCCCTTTCCCTTCTCCTCATTGGTCTTTTCACCCATCGATACAGACACATCCTCACACAGGGTGGTTGATTCTCGCTGCTCGAACGGCCACGTCTGATTGGTCAACAGTTGACTGTCCGTATTGTTGCTTTGACTTTGTTGACCCTCTTTATCTTTTGACGGGGCGTCCATTTCCGAGCAGTTCATTCTGGAAAACGGAACGCTTGAATTGGGTGACATACTGCACCAATCTTGATTAGAAACTACGCTGTTTGTCAAACTAATATCTCCTGTTTTGTTATCGAATAAAGAGATGGGTTTCTGGGCTTCTTTGTTAGTCAAACAGCTGAGGGACTTTTCCGCGGATTTTGTGAAAAATAAACACGGAGACTTACTCGACAATGAAAGTTGGCGCGCGTTATTCGATGAATCTGAATGGGAAGATCTAGAACATAATTTGGAGGATTCACTACCTCTCTGACTTAAGTTGGACGGTGGATTGGAGGACATTTGAAAGTGTTCGTTATCTTTCTCGTTCAGTTTGCTCACTACTACTTGTTCATTGTTATGACTATGGCTTTCTGTTTTATCTTTATCTTTAACAAGCTCTAACAAACGAGTTCCACCACACGAATCTTTCACAGACGTCCAAATCTTTAAATTTTCATCATCACTTCTTTTGTTCAGTTCACTTTTTATTTCCTTCGAATGAGAATTTACATTTGGCACGGATGGTTGAATCGACTGCTTTTCACTGCTGAAATTAATTTTGTCGGCAAGAGGGTTTTTTGAAATGTTTACTTCCTCCGTTTCTTGACTATTTCCTTTCAAATATTCAAAATGACTTTTACTGCTCACTACTGTCTTATTCAGTTTTGAATCAGACTCTTGACTAAGATGATTATGATCTAATCCGGGTGAAATGGCAATGGCGTCTTTTGTCTTAGATGTTTCGCTACTATTCAATTTTTGCTCCGTCTCTTTCACACTTGTTGTTTCTTGTTTCTGTTTTTCACTGTCAAGAGATTTCTTTTGATGCTCAGCCTCTTTCACGCTTGTTTCTTGTTTCTGTTTTTCACTGTCAAGAGAGTTCTTTTGATGCTCAGCCTCCTCCTCCTCTCCCCGGTGAAATTCTCCTGTAGCGACAGAAGACGTTTCCATTCCGTCCGTTGTTGGAGTTGGAGATGCAGGAGGATTGGGTGGCGGGGAGGGGGGAGGCCTTTCTTTCGACTGCTTTACTATCAATTTGGTAGAAGTAGAAGGAGGAGGAGAAGGGTCATGGGACATTTTTGAAGAGGTAGTCGTAGATTCTGTTGGTTTTGAGGAAATCTTTGGTTGAGAATGCTTTGAAGACATAGAGGATTCTCCTGCGTGAGAGGAAGTTATTTGCACATGCTCCTTTGGCAATGTCTTTTCCGTACACGAGGAATCCTTGTTGGAACTCGCTGCAAGAGTGGAGGGCTTTCGAGACTCCTTGGAAGAAGATGGTGATGTTTTTCTACACATATTATGTTCTTGTGAATGCTTGGATGAATTTGATGGTGACTTTTTATTTGTCTGTGAGGAGTTAAAAATCTTTTCGTCAACGCAACTTTTGTCAGGGTTTGGTGATGATTTCTTAACCATGTCTTTTCGCCTTTCTGATCGATTCATTTGATCAACATTAACTCTATGATCACTAGAACTGTCCCTTGACCTCTGAGATCGTCTGGATCTTCCTTCCGTTCTATCTTCACGTTTGAATTTCGTACGATCTGATTCTATGGGCGATTGCCTTCTCTCCTTACGATCCGATTCCTTGGAAGATTGCCCTCTGTCCCACCAGTGCCGCGATGATCTAGTGGATCGTTCTGCTGAAGATGGTCTACGTTGATCTCTATCACGACCCTTCAGAGATTGCTTACTTCGTGTTACCTCCGAGGAATTAGGGGAAGCTCCTCGTCTGTTTTCATGCGACCTTGACAGTGTCGGACGTATCTCCTTGGTCACTCTCAAAGGAATCGATTCAAACTCTTTCAGCTTGATCTGAAGTTCCTTGACAGTGTTCCTAAGAAGTAAAAGAAAAAATATAACGTAATCATTCACTTTTTGTAAAAGACGATTTGATAAAATCTATACACAGCATGACAGCAGCACAACCTTACACATGCTATGAATGATCGGAGGAGTAAATGGCAAATCAAACAACAATCTGAAACATTTTACACCCACCCCGCCTGATGAAACTGAAAACTAAAATAAAACAAAAACTGGTGGCTTTTTCAGTCAACATGAATAATAAACAAATTCTGAAATCAGAGAAAATATGAAATGATAATTTAATAAATTAGAGCATTTGAATAATGCTTATCCATGGTGATCACTGTGCTATAAGCACTTCACAATTACCACATCTATCCTCAGTGAAACATGTAACACATCAAACAAAACATGCAGCCTGTTAAATCAGTATACTATGCCATTTTTAAAAACATTACCTCAACTCTTCCAACTCTGCGTCCTTTTTCTGTAACTCTCGTCTACTTGTCATGAACAGACAGGAAATGTTTTTGGTCAGTTGGACTTTGCTGGTGACCAGAACTTCCTTCTCAGCCCGGAGTTTTTTGTTTTCATCTTTCAGTTCCTCCATCTGTTTAAAAGAAAGATTAAGAAAGATGTGAAAAGGAAAACTATAACACCGCATTCCAATGTTCCTGAAAAAGATGCGAGTCTATCAAAGATTACTGATTACTTTCCCCATTCCATAGATATAATAAGTTGGCACAGAATTATAACATCTGTGGTGCAATCAATTCAGCATATTGAATTGGATTGTGAAAACAGATAAATTCAAAGAAAACTGGAAATCGCGTCAAGGAAGGAATTGATTTTGTGCTTGATTTTGGTTTCCTTTCTCCCACATGGACATTTCTATTTAAGGTGAAATATTTGAACATTCAAGGAATTTAGTACATCTTTATTTGGGGCTATGAATTTGTAGTTTAATACTAGACGGGTGTATTAATTCATACTAATAATTGCATGAGGAGAACCTTACTTCTTCATTTGTGGATGAGTCAGTCGTGAGCACATCTGTACACGGGTCTTGTTTGCTCGTTGCAGTTGACTGGTCTTCATCCCCTCCATTGCTAGTGAAAAATGTTGATTTTGATGTTGACTGCTGATGAACATGTATGAGAAAAAATGGTTAAAAGAAGCCATATTTCTAAAAAGACACACGAAATTTGTTCCTTTCAATTCAGAAAGAACTTTTACAAAGTTAAAGTTGACAATCTGAGGTATTGATCGGCTGATCAAGAATTATTCAAACCCACTGTGTTTTTGTTTTGTTTTTTGGTAGAGTTTTACAGCTCTTCGACCTCTTGGATCATAACGGCGCCGAAATAGTAAGACGATAGTTTCATTCAGTGAAAAGATAAGAAACATAAGAAGATTGTTTGTGTGAAGAGAGTACATACATGGAAAAAACATTGATATCATAATAGCATATATCTAAAATGGCATGAAATACAAACATTCAATGCATTCATACATAATGGAAACGGAGATGATTTACAGAAAAAACTAAATCATCTCATAAAAAGAACATCAGACAACACATGACGAAAGAGAGCACGACAGAAGACAAAGCAAGAGGGGGAAAAAGATGCTGCCACAGCAACCACGAAGAGAATCGGAAACCATGAACAGTAACACCCTTTTAGTTGCCTCGTATGACAGTACGACACGCAGTAAGCACACGTTGGGTCTATTCTTGCATCCTCCCGGACACCACACGGGGGACCCACTGTGTGACTGTTTGTGAAACTAATAGATATATATGTGGTAATATCAGGTAATTACAATTATAAACTTTTTATAAATGAATTGTAGAAGCAAATTATTATAACAACACATTGTCATTTGTATTCTTATTCTTGAAACTGAAACACCATAAGATCAACTAAGTCTAAAGAAAATTAGCCTACCTTATCATCATCCAGTGGTACTGACGTAACAGGGTCAAAAGTTGTCTCAACATCTAAAATGTCTCCGTAAATATCCACGCTGCATTCGTCCATTAAATCAGGATGTCTGGGATGGGAAGATTGTCTTCCCCTCTTGACCGGGCTGGTCATATGAAAGGGACTGGCATACGGGGAGACATTCGCTACCAGAGATTCTGTAAAGGGATCCATTTCTTCTCTTTCTTTTGTGCGATGAAATGAATATAAATCCGTCAAAATCAAGTCTTGAGAACAAGCTTTCACTGGCTGTAGTCTATTTCATCTTGTAGACAAGTCGTAGGGATGCCATGTTTTCAAAGGTTACAACTTTGACATGTTCTGTAAAAAAAAGTTTCAATGATGGTTTAGTTATTTATAATATTATAAAAAATAACATTTACATGCGCATTACAACGGCCTCTGACGTAGGACTGGTGTGGAAATACCCCACTAGATCGGGGTAGTCATAAACCATTTGTATTCGTATTGTTGGCCTGCATTTTTACATCTAAATGAGAGGCAACATTAATAGGCAACATCAAAATTTGTGTGGTTAGCAGCTGAGTAATGCGTCTTGTTGTGTTTTGCATTGTTCTTTGTATGCCCTTAGGAATAGAAAATGCTTCAGTTATTTTCTTGAACAAATTATAATAAACATAATTACTTTCGGCTCATCGGAATACCCCACAACTTTATGAACTGAAATTGTAAGAAATAGTGTGACCTGGTGTCAGTTCTCTAACTAGAGTCGAGTTTCTTGTGTTATCATTGAAAAATGCAAGACATTGGGAGTACTATCTAGTCAGATAGATAGATGTTTCCATCACAAAATGTGAGATAGCCTACCTGAATGAATCAACTAAGCGATCTAAACACTGATGCTGCAAAAGGACTTACACTTAAAGGACTGGTTTCGGTTTCCTTTTGCTGGGTGATTGATTTGTGAATGTATTGTAGACCTCTAAATGTGTGTACAGTACACATGAGACTATGTGACTGTGCATATGTAAAAGTTATATGTGTGAGAACTGTCCATATAACAAATAATTTTGTTTGTATTGTATGATGATAGTGTCATAATGTGTAGATTACACACTCACACTACCTTCTTGGATCCTGTTTTATTCCTTGTGAGTGTGCACAGTAGTCAGTAGTAGTACATTGTTCATTGTTATTCCTAACAAAAACGTATTGTCAATAGTGCAGAGAAATGTTATTATGTTAACTGTGAATGCTTCATTCATAGGCATAACCAAAATCAACCTATGATGCATCTAGTCTTGATCTAGCAGTCTATGAAAACAAAGACATCTGCACTTTCACTAAGAACACCACAGTAAAATTGGGCACACAACGGTTACCAGCTAAACTGGTCTCTATCCATATTTCAGTTCTATTTGTCTTCTTTATGACAATGTACACTCACAGTAAACAGATAAGAGTTTATAATACATAAATACCAATGCATAAAAATGCAAGAGATAGAATAATTACCCAAATT
>JAUEKX010070351.1:0-11649 GCA_031834005.1 Dendronotus venustus
GATACCGACTGTTCATGTTTCTGCACAGAGTAAATACAAATCTATATTATATATAATAATTATAAATCTCATGGAATGATTTGACCTTAGAACAACAGAGTCTTTGGTTATGTTCAAATCCAAAGCTAAATCTCATTATTTTAATTACTTTCTGATTTTCTAACATTTCTTCTGTTTTTGTTAATGTTAATGTTCTTGTCCTTGTCCTGGTTTGGTAGTGGCCCTTCGTGGAAACAATTCTTCAGTTGTGTAAAAACTGCTGAATTTTTCGGAGTATGCCACTTAAAATATATGCTATTGTTATTATTAAAAATTCTATTATTTGCCAAAAACCGCCAAAAATTATAAAGCTCCCATCAAATTTAATAAAAATCGTCAACCACTAAATGAAAAGATTATCCGCCAAATCAAAAATAAATCTTAGGAAATCTCAAAATTTCAACCTGATAAACAGTTACAAAAATTATGGTCACTGATATAAAAAACATGAGTTTTTGAATTACTATCGAAATTCAAGTTTTGGTCTGATTAAACACCGCAAAGTATGTCGACATTTTAAAGCATCACTAGCCTCTCAAACAGGTGAAGTGGGCAGGTCTCCCATTTTCATGTAGAAACTCTGTTAAAGAGTAGAGTGTCTGGGAAATCTGAAATATAATAATGTGTTTGTGTAGGCTTGATTTTCAGACTTTATTCATTCTGTTGTATGCAATCCATTCTGTGTGGTTTTATATTAATTTGTAAAAATATAAGACAGAAAATACATGGATACGCGATTTTTAATCAAAATTCTTCTGTTGTGAATTCATTGCTACACAATTATACAAGCAAAAAAAAAAATAAAGGAAGAAAAAAACGAAGAAAAAAAACTTCACGAAAAACTCTCTAAAAATAAGAAAGCATACAAAATGCCGTTAGGTTCAAATAACTCATATTTTCACAAATTCTAATAGGGAGAAAGCACTTTTTAGTTCGCATCAGACAAGAACTTGGCTACAATTATTGATAACACAGGTGAAAATAGTAAAACTATTGATACAATAAAAAATGATCACCATTTATGATTATAATTGCGTATAAAAGCAAAATCTACTTGACTAATTGATAATAGCAGAAAAAAAAACAAAAAACAGAAAAGCGAGAGAAAAAATCCTTTAGAAATATGAACAGGTGCTGAAAGAGATTGCGTTTAAATGAAATTTAATCTTAACTGTTTCGTAAAAGCTTACGATTAAAAATCTGTTTCTTAAAATGCTTCTTATTTGAGCTTTGTGTTTCTTAATATCATAACATCGTATAAAAAAACATGTAGGCCAATTATCAGTATGTCATGCTAAGTTGAAGTTGTCACATCACATGATACTTATTGGGAAACAAAAGCCGTAGCAGTATAATAAATTAACTGAGATATAAAAAAACAATAAAGAAAAAAACGATAAATTGATTTAAATTAATGTAAAAAAAAAAGACTCCCAATATAATATAAATAAGACTGTACAGAAAATTTAATGAGCTTCCTCAAGACAAAAGAGCTATTCCCCTGGGAGGAATGGAAACTAAAAACAATTAAACTTGTTTCTTTTAGCAAAACTAAGTTGTACCCTTGAAAACACCTACACTCAAGTGAAAGGTTGACCTTGAGGTCAACAAGCAGACAACTTTGAGGTATGATAGAGATTCTAAATTTAGAAAATTTTTCAAAAGGATCCTATACACAGGCAGACAACAATTATAAGGCTGATCTAAAGGTCTTGTTCTCTCCTATACAGATCTGCAAGTCCTCTATTTACTATAAAGAATAAAACTAAATAAAATCCTTAAACCCATAACTATCCTGCCAATTATAAGAAGAACACTACCAAAAGTTGTAAAAACCACAACATAGAATACATAGCCACAAAAGATCTACTTTAAAAGACAACACAGAAAACACCAATATACAGACCAGTCCCGACGTTAACATTTATACCACCCAGTCTCATTACCGTGTTTAATTTTTTAATTCTAATGTATGGAAAATTTATCGAATATAATGTAAAAGTGAATCTCTTTTAAGTGAATTAGAAAATAAAAAACTTTCTGATTCACAATGTGATGAAAAGATTTCATTTGCAGGTAGTAAAAACAAAACTACGCTGTAATTCCAGTTATCGATAATCACTCTCCATATATAGTTCTTTATATAATGGAAAAATATGCTTGTCACATAAAAAACCAACAAAAAAATAAATAATCTGGAACCGAACTCATGATCTTTGTATTTCGTGTTTTCAGAAACTGCGTTCTGTTTCCATTATTCAGATAACGGCAATACTGTTTACGTTTTATTAGCATCCGTTTGATGTCTCTAGAAAACGCATGGGTGCAACAAGAATCCACAGCCAATCCTCAGCAGTTGCTCTAGGAGGGTGAAATAAGTTTCTTCAAAATAAGCTCGTCTAGCTGTTGTTTCAGTGTAGATAGGTAACTCTTGAAATCTGCGTCATCTTCTTCTATTATAGACTTGTCTAAGCCAATCAACTGCTTTCTCAGTTCAGTCAATGAATTTTCAGTTTTCAGTTCCTTAGCACAGGACTGAACCGACACTACAAGGGCTTGGATTACTTTTTCTTTGGAATCATAATCATCATTCTTTAACATGGGCACTAGTAAATGACACCAACCAGCTTCTTTTAATGAAATCATCAATGGCGATCTAAAAATACAACATATATATAAAGAAAATATTGTAAAACTATGTGTTTTTCCAGGAAATGTTGCTGAAACCACAGATAACAATTTTAAAACAAAAAAAACAAAAAATACAGAAGTTTAAATATGTATATACAGTATTCAGTAAAAAATAAAGCAACATTTATTGAATTTAATTAACTTTTTGCAAAAAAATATCAAGAAGATTTTCCTTCTTGTTAATCTGACTTACATTTCATCTGCAGCTTTTTTCCCAGTCTTAACAAGATTTTTCATTATTTCATTCTGCTCAACAATCAAATCATACACTAAAGTGACAGCTTTTACTTTTATCGTATTAGAGTGTGATTGCTTGATAATTCTCAATACAGCACTTAACCCACCAAGTTTAACAAAGTCTCCTTGTACTGCATGGTTTCCACGTATAGCTGCAGATACAGCATACAGCCCTTTCTTTTGTGTTAATTTCTCTTTAGACAGATCTAACATTCTGATAAGGAAATTTAATCCATTGTGCTTGTGAACAGCATCTTGCACTTCTTTATTACTGAAAATATAGAAAGTATGAAAATTATAATAACAATATAATAAACTGCAAGCTACAAATAGGCACCGTAAATTATTTGTAACAAGCAGCCGTGTAGCTTGAAGATTTTCTCTTTTTTAGTAATTGATAAAATGTCAAAGGAATTTTGATATAATATTATGACCAAAAATTAAAATTGAACCACTTCCAACACATTGATTATGAAAATCATAACAAGTTATTGAGCCACTTAGCCTGAATAATAGAAATAAATGAATAAATAGGATTGATATGTGGTTTCCAATTTTTCTCCTATATCTCTTGATACTCAAGAGGTGACTTTAAAGATTCTTTTATGCACTGTAGAAATCAAAATTTATATTTCAAAAAGTTATTTCTTACCTTTGGGCTGCTGCACCAATAACATTTGCAGCTTTTTCTTGAAGAATTTCACTAGTATCATTCAAAAGTAGAACTACATCTTGAAGTCCGCCTATCTTTTCCAAATCCTTTCCATTGTCAACTTGGTGTACATAATCCTCAAGAGTATCAAGTAATTTGCCTTTTTCTTTGTCAGTGGAGTCCTTCTCTTTTAATTGTTCAACAATATCTTGCATGATTTGAACATCACTTTTAATGTTCCATCCCATTGAGTCTTCCAGGTCTTTCTTTATCTCATCCATTGATCGAAATTGTTTTTCTAAACATAGAATTAGTAATTCAATTTATATAGTCTAAATTAATTTTTGAACTTCAAATTATTTAACATAATTCAATTGGGTTGGAATTTGTGATTGCATTTGCATGCTATTCCTGTGTGTATGTAAATGTAGATATAAAAGTGTATATGCATATATATATATATATATCTATATATAAAAAACATAATTTAACAGAAAACTAACCTTTTTCTTCTTTGAAAGTTTCTTTTAAAGCATCTTTTGCATCATCGGACCAAGTGACATGTTCAATATCCTTTGTTCCTATTTTGTCTTTGAAGTCATGAAGAACTTGCTTAAGATGAGACTTTTTAAAACGAATCTTCTCTTTTGAAAAAGCCTCTGGATCATCTAATTCATCAGCAAGAATAATCTTTGGACCTTTTTGCTCTTTCTTTTGTTGAGAATTGTGATGAAATTTCTCTTTCTCTTTACCGAGAGGTGTCTTATCGGTTGATTCTTCTGGTTCCATCAATTTTGCTTCTTTAATACCAGTCTGAAAGTTCATTCTAACGTGAAGACCAGCAGGAATTGATTGACCTTGTTTTATAACCTGCCATTCATGGGTTGGCACAAACCGCTCACCATCTGGCTCATCAGAAATAAAATTTTCTGGGATACCAGTGACAACACCTTCACTATTATCTGCTACAACTATGTCATTTTCACCATAAGAGACTAAAAATATAAAATTATATTAAGTACATATTGACATATTGGATATTGTAAATATTACAGTCAACATAAATATTTTATAATATCTATAGACGAATTGTAGTCAGATCTCTCTTTTAGTAATAAAGTTTGACGAATTGGAGTTAAGTTGCTATCTCAAAAGGGAACTCTTTCAGGTTCCAGAATTTCAATGAAAAAAGCTAATTCTATGTAAGAATATGTGAATGCATATTATAAACTGTTATTATTAATAACTCTCCAGTTGTATTTATCATAAACATGCTATATGTTACTTGATGATAAATAAAGGTAAATAAGGTTGAATGAAAATACAAAGTAAAACAGTTAAACACTGTAAAAACTATAAACAGTAATGCCTGTATGTATGTGCATGCCTATGAAAACACATGAAAGAGCAATCTAATTTAATATAGCTCCTACACTTATAATCCTGTATATATATAATATTAAAATATGATAATATACACTTACAATGGTGAAATGCTACAGCAGCAATTAATGCCCAAAGAATACACCAAGAGATTGACAAGTACTGCATACTTTAAATCTTTTATGTGTTTAATTATATCTAAAATTAAATTATGAAATATTTTTTTAACCGTCAAAGGTACAACATAGAGGTATAGCTATATGACAGCTTTATAACATTACATTTATATAATAATATCAAGATTAAAACGAGTTTGAGAAAAACAGATAGAGTAGACAAAGTAATTAAATAAAATAGCTAGCTAAAACATAGTTATTTGAACATAAAAATATGCATAAAGCGTAAAGTAGTAACCGCGCTAAAACGAAAGCACGAGAGCAGGAAGACTTAAAGATTTGTTTGCCTTGTGTTTTGTTTTCATTTCAAAGTTCTTTTGAATCATAGCTTGTGCTGCCATTTATAAATAGATGACGTCGATGACGTCTTCTCTCTCTCCCGATTCTTAATCCATTGGTTTTTATATGAGTGGCTGAAAATTGCATCAGCCTGTATCTAAGAGATTTACACGTATTCTGTGTTCACCAACAATCTTCTTTATATTGAATCTTCTTCTTTCTATTTTCTTTATACTTTCTTTCTATTATTCTTTTAAATATATTTTTCTTTCTTTGTCACTTCAACCACATCTTCTGGATAATAAATGCGGCGCGCGAAAAGCAGGCCAGGGACAGATTTCTTTTTTGCGTTGTGTTTTTCCCGCGCGTTCTTCTACTGCATTCTCAATATGATTAAAACTATACTAATACATTTGTACTATACTCTCTTTTAGCTCCTCTTGGCATATTCACACAGAAACAACATATGAAAATAAAACATTTTGTCATCGCATACACAATCCGTAATTGTTTTCGAAACGATTATAATGACGAATAACACCACCGCGTTTACCACTAAAGACATCAAAAACGAATTGGTGGTGATGGTCTTCCAAAAAACAGTGAATATATTTCTCCTCGATCCGCAAGCACGACACCTTGCTACCTGTAAGTATAACACAAGAGGAGTTAACGAACTACGGCTAATAGCTCTGGATTTCGCTGGCTTGAAACCTAGAACTTTAAATACCAATACAGGCGCCGCGCCATAGGGGGGGGGGTGGGGGGCAGGCCCTTCCTTATCCCCCCCCCCACCTTTTTGTTACAAAAATTTTCTTGGCCTGTCCATGTTAGAAAGAGATTTCAGTCACATTGAAGTCAAATGTCTTCCAAAATTGTGCCAGCCCTTCGAAACAAACATAGTTTTCTTCTTAATTAAACCACTGAAAATTAAGGATATCATCACAATAACGCACAAAGAAAATTTTTGAATTTAAATCTAATACTAATATAATAATACATAATTGTGCAATGTGGATTTTAAAATATATCAAAGTGAATCTCGTTCTCAAACGTATGGTCTGATCCCATGATATTATCGCATTTAAATTGAAGTCGTTGAACCTATAATATAGTACACCATGAGGCGATAGGAAAGCACAACCTCTTTAAGCAAATAGTTGTTACTTAAATATTGAATAACAATATGCAAATACTTGTGAATTCGCGAAAGTCTATAGAAACCTTTCATATTTTGTCTTGTCAAAACCTCAGCTGTTCATGTGTTCTTCATTGTTCTTGTAATTGTTCTTTATAGTTGCTCATGCTTTATTTGCAAATTTTACACTTTAGAAGAACAAAAAGCCTGGGACCGAAAATTGATCAGCTGATTCAATATGTTTACGAAGCTTTATCGTAATAGTGGAAGAATTTGAAAGAAAAAGTCAAATAATAACAAATCGGTAGCTCCGTAAATTTTCTGGGTTCGTTTAAATGATTTCAGTAATTAAAAAAAACAAACAATACTGCGATAATTTAACATTTTCCGGTCATTAACGATGGTTTTCGAAACGTAGAGAAGACCAAAAAGTAGATAGCTTCTTAAAATTGATTAGACTATAAGTAAGTATTTCATGAGGGCCAACATCTAGAGGGTCAGCAAAGACATATGTGTTGGAAAGCTAAAAGACAATTGTCTGTTCAGAAACACTATAAGATAAATGTATTATTACACTCCTTCGCAGATGTTGCTGAACTTCTAAAAAACGTCTCTGGTTCCTAAATAATAATGTGTATATAGTTTTGATCAATGAGCGTAATGGCTACGAATGATTAAACACATTGTAATGAAAAAGATTTTTTTGCTTTGAAAGAACATATAATAATTTTGCTTTATAGCATCACCTAAATTATACTTCTCATATCAAATATAGTAACAAATTCCAATAATAAATACACTTTTTTATATATAAGCAACCATTACATAAGCAACCATGTTGAAGCGACATAAGCAACTTTTGAGGATCAGTACTTCCAACTACAATCAATTTTCCATTTTCGCTTAACTCCCATTCCTTACGTTGTAAAATCCTTGAAATTTTGGGGTTTGGGTCGAAAATTTCATTATTTTTCTTAGTTTCTATTAAGCAACTACTAAGCAACTATTAAGCAACTTTGAGCCTCAAAATGGTGAAAAAAAATAAGAAACTTTTGGGGCTGAGCTAGAGTCAAGTTGCTTATAAAAAAGTATACTATAACTTTCTATGTAAAAACTAATTTCTATATCGTTGACATTATATCGAATCTCCTTGCTGCAAATATAGCTATATATAGTCGCATTAAATCTCATCTCAACAACAATTATTTTTGATCAAAGAACAGCAAGGCACAGCTAACAATTTCACAATCCAAAGATTACACAGCTCAATCTTGATGTGCACTTGAAATCCTAATTGTGAATGAACAAGTGCATTTCTCGAGTGTTTGCTGCGTGTATAACTTTGTAATATTTTTAATCAAATGACCGATAATTACTTTTTATAAATCTTGTCGTCATTTGTTATGTTATACTGTTATCGATAGGAAAAGGTAATGCATGCTCTGGGAATACAACTGCCAAGACGTAGCGAAGTAAATGACCCCATTAGTTAACAATTACATACACCTCCCAATGCTATACCGACATCATAATTTCGAAAAAGAAAATTGAAATTGTGCTGTTGAGACTATTATTATACTTGTCTACCCAACACATAAAGATATTGTATTCATGCATTCAGAAAGCGCAATTAAAAAAACAAAGAGTGTCCTTGTAATTGATCTATTATAATTGATTTTCTTTCCGCTATTAACTCGATACTGTGTATACTCTTTGTCATTCAATTTTTATATCCCTCCTACTCCCTGTAGTTAATGAAAACACATGGCGTTGCATTAAAAACACGTGATAAAAACCTAATTTTTTTTTATTTGCGAAATTGAAGCATGCAGTTTTATAATTATAAACCATTTAGTTGTTGTAAGCAATATGCATAAAACTATCAACAGTAAAACTACTCCCACACGGTTCATGAATGAATGTAACTGATAATATTTGTGTGAACGTATTGCGTTTGTTCTTTGGTCTTTGTTCTTCATGACTGCATGAATTACCGTGAGAAAGATCAAATAACAATGAAATATACTACTCTTCTTCAATTAATATTTTTTATTATTATATTAGGGCTTTACTTTCTTTCCAAAGTTTCCCGTAAATATAAAACATATTTAGCCGATTAAGCGTAACGAAACGAAACGAAACTTCATCCTAAAAAAACTTGTAAAAACTCCTTACACGGATTTAGAGGATGGGTAACAACTGCGGAGGAGAGTAAAAGACAGTTATCTTCTTAGTATTTTCCAACAAATAATCGACTTTTGCCCTCCCTCATATGTGTTTGCCGACCAGCTAAATACGCTTCCAACAATAATTCTGTATTTTCGATTTTAATTAAAATAGAGTGTAATGCCTCTCTTCTTATTGTTTGTTATAATTTAATTTTTTTAAGAAAGATTTGCCGACTAATTGTTTTCCAAAACCGCAAAGTAATACCATCGCATCTCAATATTCTATATTCTGCAGCAGCAATTATGTAAAAGAGAGCTGCCGATATGTCTAAAAAGTAATTTCGAAATTTCAATACAATAGAGACATATTTAGTAAATTTTTTAATCGATTTATTTCAAGGAGCGAAAGAGAATAATATACAGCAATAAAATTAAGCTTTCGGAAATCTATCTAACTGTTTGCTAATAGGTTCGTATCAGGTTCTGACAGACCATATATGGGTGATGGGTGATACATTTTTTTTTACAGAAGCCCTGTATGTCAACACTCTACAATCTCGCCATCTTATATAGCGAAGGTGCTAAAATTCAAGAATTTTACGACATGGAGAATAAAAAAGATATTGAGGCGAATTGGATATGACACTCATTAACAATGTTTCAATTTCGGAAATTGAATGTAAGTCGGAAACCTATGAACCATTTTATTTTGATAGGTTTGTTGTACGACAAAGTAAGATTGTATGCTGAAGAGTTGTATGTAGCATGTATGTACGTAAATATGAAAATTAGAAATCGTTTATCTCTTATATGCGTGAATTACCACATTCTTCACTTTTGTATGTAATAATGAACAAAAAAACAGTTTAAAATATAACAACAACAACAACAACAACAACAACAACAACAACAAAATATATTGCTTAATTTCTCCAGAAAGCAATATGACCAGTTGGGAGTGTGCCACACATTTTCCCTTGTTTTACTTCTTGTGCTTCTTAATCAAAAGTCACGTCTATTCACGTAGATAGGCTGGCCAAAACAATTTATAAAAGTGCGGTATACCTCAAATAGTAATTTGTTCTCTGGCAATTCAAATTCAGGTAATGCATCTCTTATAATTGTTTTTCTTCTATACCTTATAAAGGAGAGAGCAATAAAAAAATGAAAAAACGCATATCCGGAAATTAACTTCCGGTACAAAAAAGAGAACAAAAGAGAATTCCCAAATTATTATGAGGGTTTTTACGTGTACAAGATGTATGCCTTGTTTTCAATTACGAGAGGCATGATGACAGGTATGGTCTCTTTGATCTTTTGATCTCAACGAATTAATAAACAAGTTTATCTACATTGGTAACTGTCTCGGATCTGCTGCACTGCTTAATTGGTGTGACAAAAATAGATTGAGGAGACGTTGAAAGTTGAACAATTTCCATCCCTAGCTTTTGTGGTAACTCATTATGCATATCATTTTCATAGAATATGCATATATATTTATAATCTGTATATCTGCAAACTTGTATGAGCCAATTCTTTATACATTTTTTTCCATCCGTTTTCCATTTGCGTACCCTAAAAATGAAACTCCACTTATTTTACTTACTACACTATTATTTGATTTTACGATGGTCACGTCCATACCATTTTATTACCAGACAAGAGCCATACAGCACAAACACGATAGAAAAATACGAAAAAACTATTAGGACCCAAATTAACCCAAAAATGAAAATAACAGAAAAGAAAGTTTTACTTTTGGAAAATAACTTTTTCTTGAAATTACAAAATTGTCCCGATGACAATCAATAATAACACCAACCAACTTATTCAGCATTATATAATCAATAATTAATAATTTTTCGAAATTGGAGTAGTTTCACTCTGGGTCCTAAATATTGGCCCATAAAATGACAAAAATTTTGTCACGTTTATTCGTTGTTTGCTCCTGGTTTAGTGTGTATGTTGAACATGTTGGCCGCTGCCATTACTACCAACCAAACGTATATGAATAAATAAATTTGTATATACTATACTATATATATATATCGTCTAAATTAAACGGATAATCACGTACACCATCGTATTCGTTGTTCAATACGTTAATGACATTTTGACATTCGGTCAAGTGCCGTTGACCTAAGGATGAAAGTCTTTCCATAACGACCTATAAAACGAGGTGTCCTGCAGAAAGCATAGGATGCAGGAAAGGTTTTTCCGACATAAATTTAACCTACTAATGTCAATGTCAGCCCCCCCCCCCCTACACACTTTGTTAAAAAGGTTTTCCCCTATATTAGACAAAACACTGAAACTAGCAACCATCAGGCCAATCTCAACTAAATGGAAAATGGTCACGTCGGATGATATTTTAGACTATGAAACAATACAGTCCAATACAATATGTCTGGTTGGAATTGACCATAACACGGAGAGACGGATCTTGAGGGTCGGCAAACACGTATGCCGGAGAGCAAAAAAGACAATTATCTGTTAAGAAACACTATAAGATAATTGTTATTTCACTCTCCTTCGTAGATGTTGCCGACTCTCTAAAACCGCCTCTGACACAGACATGCTATACAATACCTCCCAATTTGGACAGGAAGTCAGCAATAATGATAGTCCCATGATGCAATGGTATGTATAATATCTACTTTCTTCTTTCTACCCAAGCATTTACGAAATGTTTTTAAGGGACACTGGGACCGAACTTGTTATTCAAAATTTAACTACGATGTCATTAAACGAGACATGGCTGTGGTTTTGAAGGCGGAAATAATCAAGGAAGCGCCTCAAATTGCTTGAGGTAATCGAAATATTATGACGTCAATGCAAATCTAAATTGGATTATAACAACGGAAATTTTAAATTATGGCACAAATA
>JAUEKX010070684.1:0-13055 GCA_031834005.1 Dendronotus venustus
ACTCGCGAAATCACTGGGTTGGGGCGCGTACAGAAAATTTTCCTCTTTTTTTACTTTTTCTCAGTATCAGCACTGATAAAGATACTGTTTTTGCCTGTTTTAATGATGCTCTTGTTTAGTCACGAGAGAGGTCAAGTAATACTGTTAATTCCAATAAATTTCTTCCCAATTTTTATGCCTTACCTTTGAGAGATCTGTATTACCGCCTTTTTTTCAATTCAGAAATAGGCCTTTGACATACTTATGGATCAGCCACCTAAATGGTTTCTTCAAAACATAGCCTGAGAGAGACAAATTGCACTTTTTTAATAGCTTACACCATTTTATTATTTATTTGAATTCTCCACCCCATTTTGAATGTTACAGTGTCAATTTTGGAAATTTCATGACATCTAATAAAATCTATATTTCTAATCTCCACAGGACGGGGAGTAAGCTTGGTATTTCCCCTCTGATGCTTGCAGCTATGAATGGACACACAGCTGCTGTCAAGCTGCTCCTTGACATGGGTAGTGATATCAATGCACAAATTGAGACTAATCGAAACACAGCTCTTACCTTAGCATGCTTTCAGGGAAGACACGAGGTGGTCAGCCTGCTAGTGGATCGTAAAGCCAACATAGAGCACAGAGCAAAGGTAAGTCTATGATTTATTGTCGGTGTGAAGTATGCATGTGTCTGTTATTTTTTCCCAACAGTGTATGATCTTATATGTATTGATGTGCTCTCTTTAGAAACAAATAATCCTCATATTTTTTTCCCCCATGGGAGTTTCTGGTGTTTGTTAGTTCCTCATTCTTGTATGATTATCCAATACCTCTTGATATCTGAGATTGACTGAAAAAAACCACATCTGAATGTGGCATCCTAGATGAGTCCCAATTGATGTAATTGCTAACTTCAAACATGACCAAATAATGTAGATTTAGTTTCAAGTTTCATGTCTGTACACTCTTGATTGTTTTTGGCGTATATCAATGTGAAAATAAATACTCAAATACTCTTTATTATTGTCCGACCAGACTGGCCTAACTCCTCTCATGGAGGCAGCATCAGGGGGCTATGTGGAGGTGGGAAGGGTCCTTTTGGATAAAGGCGCTGATGTCAATGCGCCGCCTGTTCCCTCATCTCGAGACACAGCTCTTACTATTGCTGCCGACAAAGGACATTACCGATTTGTGGAACTCCTATTGCACAGGTTTGTTTAAAAATAATAAATAATTATCTTATACACTTCTATTTGATCACTTGGGAAATCAAATTTCTGAAGTTTTTCTCTTATAATATGTAGAGAACTACCAAGTGGAATAATCTGATCTAATAATGTTAAACATCATTCATAGAATTCTCTGAATTCCATTCTTATTGAATCTTTGTATTGCAAGTTATATTGTTATTTATGATTGTTTTTTTTCCTCTCCTCCTTTCCAAAATAGGAATGCTGCAGTAGATGTGAAAAATAAGAAGGGGAATTCTCCCTTGTGGTTAGCATGCAATGGTAAGTTTTATGTGATTTTATGTGAATATATTCTGGACTTTCCTTTTATTATCGATCTTTTCTTTTTCGCTTATATACAATACTAACTTTGTTCCAAAACTGTATCTGACATATTTATGAATTTCTCAGCAATTGTAGAGCATGATTTTAAAAGAACAAGAACATGATGCAGCGTCTGTTAAATGCAAATCTTTACTTTTCACAGGTGGCCACAGTGATGTCGTTTCCCTACTAGTCCAGGCAGATGCAGACATCGACAGCCAAGACAATCGCAAAGTGTCCTGCCTAATGGCAGCATTCCGGCGTGGCCACCTCAAAGTAGTCAAATGGATGGTGAAAAAAGTCACCCAGTTCCCATCAGAGAGTGAGATCAAACGCTACATCTCCACCCTCACAGACAATGTAAGTATCTTATAGAGGATGACATTTTTTTCCTTTTGAGACACGGTTATTATTGGGTCTAGTGACATGGGGAATGCAGGAGGAGAAGTCTTGTGACTTAATCGCCTACTTGTAAATAGGGAATTGTGGTTTAATATTTTAAAGCAAATTTTGGGATGATCTTGCATAAAAGTATTGACATTCTTTGGTAAACCTGATTTATAAGTTTTTTTCATCCTTTTTTCCCCACCAGGAATTGCAAAAGAAATGTAATCAGTGTGCAGAAGTGATTGTCACTGCAAAAGACATGCAAGCTGCAGAGGCTAACAAGAATGCCGACAGTTTATTGGAGGAGATCAAGCAAGAGAAAGAAAAGGCTGCCCTCCAAGCTGAGATGGCCTCTAAAAGACGAGAAAGAAGAAGGGAACGAAAAAGGAAGGGGAAGCAAAAGGATGATAAAGATGATTGGTAAGCCCAAGTCTTTATTATGTATAGTCCGATCTTGTTTCAAAGCTGGTAAGGAAAAATGAGTTATTAAAAACATGTTTGCCTGGTTGTTTGATATAAAGTACTCCATTCAAACAAATAATCATGTCTGTCAAATCTTTTTCACAATAAGGCCATGCGACGATGGTGTATCATACAGGGTGTAAGACCTTTGAGTTTTTGTAAAATCATTGTTGAATTATTTTAATTGTTTGTTTGTTTACAGTGGAAAAAATTCGTCTCCCGAACCCGAAAGTGACTCCCAATCCCAAAATAAGAAAGAGGAGGAAGAAGAAGAAGAGGAGGAAGATGACAGTAATTCTGAATCTAACAGCTCCACAAGTAAGTTTTTATATAAGTATAGATACATTGAACACAAGTAAGTTTTTATATAAGTATAGATACATTGAAAAATTACTTGTCGAATTTCTAGATAAGCTTCACAATGCTAATCTGTCTATATTCAAAAGTTTTGGTTCTCTAAGCTAGGCAAGTATTACCAGTGTCTTGGCACAATAAACAAGTTCTTTGTTTTCAATATGATCCTACTGCTTAATTTGAATTGATTGGATTCATTTAAATGATCAAAAGATTTCTATTTGTCACATTGGCCAGGGAAGGAACAAAAAGAGAATTAGATTAAATTTATATTAGCTATATTTGTGGTTATTTTATTCTGTACATATATGCATAATAAAATACCTGTTGGAAACGAACTATTGAATTCACGCTCTCTATTTCATCTTTATCTTTTAGATGCAAACAGCTTGAAAAATAGCAACAGCAGCAAGGCACCTCCAAGGAAAGGCTCATCTAATACAGTCCAGAACAACCCCGTTCAAAATACCGTGGCAAATGACAGCCAAGTGCAGCAGAGACTTCCTGAGATAACGTCTGCTCCCGTCACACCCGTTGTTGCTGTTAAGGATACTGCATTGAATGGATCTTCTAAGACGAGTTCTTCAGCAGCTCGTGCCAACCGTGAGTCAAGGAAAAAACAGCAAAAGGCAGCTAGAGACAATCGCAGAGAAGCGCCTCAAGAGACTGAAGTATTGCGTAGTAGATTGGAAGAGAAAAAGAAAGTCACTGCCCAACTGACTACAGTAATCAATGCTGTGGTTGCCTCTCCTCCTGCCATCACCGCTTTGTCAGCGAGCAATGCTAACACCACAGTGTCTAGTGGAAGCTCCGGCTACACAATTCATTCTTCATCCTCTACCCCAGTTTCTGCATTAACCCCTTCCAAACCTTCCAAAGTGAGTGGAAGTAGCAACAGGAATAACACCTCTTCCAGTGTCGGCACTGGCAATACCAGGGAAAACACCGAGCAAAAGTCATTGGCCAATACTACCAGTAGTGGCGGTGGAGGAAACAAGTCCCGCGCCAAGAAGTCTGACATAATTAAACAGAGCAGCACTACGGGTAAGTAGTTTTCTTGATATCGTCAAGATGAAATAATTTGTATGTTTGTTGTTTGTTGCCCAATGCCTTATACCGCTTTCGCAGTGTTGGCACCCAGCTCCATGCTAAGTCTTAAATCGTGAATGGGGTAGATGCCCCAATAAGCACCTTCGACAAAACCAGAGTTGGGAAATACTATGGATCAGGAGTTGCGGCAAGCAGGCGATCAACCCACTGTACCCATCCTTGAATGGCGCGATGAGCAATACACTAGACACATTACTCCGCTGCTAACCAAACAACTTTTTATATTGCCGACTTTGTGATGCCTCTCATTTAGAAGTAAAAATGAGAGAACCTACATTGCAGGCTAAAATAATTTGTATGGAAATTTTAAAGATTTGATAGTTTTGGAATTTTATTAATCAGGATTGATTTCTTTTCTTTCTTGGGGATGTATATTTACCTTTTTATTCGTCAATGTTAATGTTCTGTCCAAACAAATGCCTGGGTTTGAGAAACTATCACCGTTTCATCATTTAAAGTATCATTTACCTTGTGTTTTGAAAATGTTTAATTATAAAATGGGTTTGTGACCCATTGTATTGTCTGAAAGTAGTGGCAGAGAAAAGTATCGTTGTGTATTTTACCTAATAAGTTAATTAAATGTTCACAGGAGTTGGTGATCTGGATGATTTTGGTGTTATTCCAAAAGGAGTGAAAAGTTTGGACGAAAATTTGGTGACCAAAGACCTTGAGAAATACAACAATAAAGCCAATCAGAAAAAACCAGTGTAAGTATACTGATTTTTCAATCATTTTATCCATCTCCCTTTATGCTGCATCACATCAACATATAGGTAGGGTTGTTAATTTCGGTAGATTTGAATTTTGGATGTCGTCTTATCATTAGCAAGAATCAGAAATTATGTTGATTTCCTTTTCGCCTTGACTTTCTTCCATATAAAAAGATGACAATTACATTCATCAAGATTTCATAAACAGGATAGAACTTTCCAGTTATTTATAGATGTTTTATTTGGTGGTAGTCTGATTCAAATGTTTTTAATTCCAACAGGGATAACAAGAAGGAGATGTGGGTAGATGATCACCGATACATTGAAAAGGCCTTAGCTAATGCATCCAATCGGTTGACTCAATCTGCACCAAGTCCACGTAAAGGCCAGAAGAAAGAAGATGGATGGAAAGAGGTTGTCAGGAAAAATGTGTAAGTTGCACTTCTCCCCTTTATATGCGTTTCATGTTTCAATGCTTGAAGAAATGATTAGATCACGATGTATGTCAAATGTACCTCTAATCGTCTATCAGTTTAGAATATTACTAATCGACTATTAGTAATTAGTGTAGAATATTACTACGATTTCACGTTTTTATGTTTTAAAATATATACCTTTCTTTTGATTACAGCACTAAAAAATTGATGGTCCCAGCAAATGTGACAGCTCGTCTTATTGGTAAAGGTGGCTGCCATATTAATGCTATTAGGGAAATATCTGGAGCTCATGTTGAAGTGGAGAAGGCAAAGGGAATGGCAGATCGCTCAGTGACCATCAAGTGAGTATTTGGTTTTTAAAGGACATCATAGTCAGATATCAGTAGAAGTTATGGTGGTTTTATGGTGAAGTTAAAGATAGTATATCATGTCTTAAAAACTCTACGGGCCTGCTTTGCTTTAAAATTTTAGCTGTCTGGAAAACAGGATATTCTTTCTTTCATAAAATTATCACTATAAGAACACATACCAAAACTCCACGTGCTTTTATCAAATTTTCTCTAATTTCTTGTTTTTTTTCTCTTTTTAAGTTGACAGATTATTGAGAGGACATTCACTTCCTGTCTTTTATTTTTTATTTACTAATCAGTTAAAGATAATATGCTTTCTCGTCTTTATTATTGTTCATGACATAATTTCTATTTTTTAAAATCCCACAGGGGCTCGCAAGAATCTATCCGGCAAGCTCACAATTTAATCAATGCTATGATTGAGGAACCGGACAAGGATATTTCAGACATCCTGACGAGATCTGGTGCAAAAGTAGGACACAACATCAAGGCAGTGGTTGAAAAAGTGCAAACACAACAGCAGAAGGCTGCTCCATCCTCTTCTATCGCTGATTTTGCCATTGGTACCTTTACTTTACCCACCACTAGCAACAATAGCAGCAACAATCATGGAATTGCAAATTTGTCAACTGCAAAATCTCCTGCAGCCATTAAGTCGCATCGTGGAAATAGCAACCAGTCTGGTGGACACCCTCCTTCATCCTCCAATTCCTCCGGCGTCGCAACGATGGGGATTGGGGCGTGGCAAAATCCTGTGCCTGGTCAAAACCCACCTCCCTCTCCACGCCGAAGTCCTCAGAAACAAGTGATTACCAATCCATCCCCCATTGGTGTCGGTCGACTGCCTATGGCGGGAGAAGACAAGACTTCTTCTCGCCAACTCGTATTTACAACCACTGCCACTAAAGCACCTGTCCCCTCCTCCTCTAGTGCAGCACCTTTGTCCTTATCGTCGACGGCCAACACCTTCCGAGGGGGCCAGATGACGAGCAGTTCCTCCGCTATGACGAATCCCACCATGAGCAGAATTCACCCAGACTCTCGCAACCTGGCGGGCCAGAATAAATCGCAGATGGCTCCGTCCAACACTCTGCCCGGTTCCCACTCGACTCGCCTGCAACAGCAAGCCGTCCAGATGAATCAGTCGCAGAGAGGAGAACCCATGCCGTTACCCATTGTTACCAGCAGCAACCCCCACCCTGTAGAACGTTCGCACCCATCTCAGCAGCAGCAGCCCCAGCAGCCAGCGGAGTATTCTCCCTTCAACAATAACCTCTTCCCCAATCTTCTGACCAAGAAAGAAGAGCATTCGGACAAGATGGACTTTGCATCAGTGGCCGCCGCTGGAGTGGTCAGCACGGGGTCCTGCCCACAACCCATTTCGAACCCAGTGTCTGCCGTTTCGAATACCAACATGGGCGATACTCATAATACCATAGATCCAGCTCTTCAAGCCAAAGCGCCGGGGTACAAACTTCCCCAGAGAGGCAATTCTCCCCCGTTCAAACCAGAAAGCAACAACCCGGACATTCTCGGAGGCATGCGACACAACCCCGGTGTCAACAACAACCTCCACTCGAATAATCCAATAATGAACAACCCCATCCTGCGCCCACCGACGGCTTCCCTGCCACCCAACCAGTCCATGGAAGCGTACCACATGAATATGCTTCGACAACACATGAATCAAGGCAGGGAGAACCCCTTCATGATCCGGCCCGCGATGAGGATGATGGACATGGGTGGCGGCGGGGGTCTGATGTATCCCCACCACATGGGAGGAATCCCCATGCCTCCCGGTCACCAGCAGCCTTTGCTCCCTCCCAAAGAGGAGTACAGTAAGCCTCACAGGCCCATGACGCTGCCTGAGATAAAAGGAGCCCTCAACCCGAATGCGCCAGAGTTTCAGCTTTCTGCGGGACCTCCCATGATGAACGGCTTTGACAGGGGAGGTATGAGTATGAGTGGTGCCCTCGGCGCTTCTCTAGTCAACATGGCTGGAAGTCGAATGATGGAGCATCCGAACCAGCCAAATGCCAGTATGATGATGGGATCGTCCGATCATGTCCAAAGCATTAGCCCCAACCCTGGCATGGCAGGACTAGGACAAGGTAATTGATCTCTCAGGAGCTCCTGCACATTCCAAAACCCTCCAACTGTCTGTATGTCTATCCCTGTCTCTCTCTCTCCTCTCTGTGGACAATATTCCACCTGCCTGTGCTAGTCTGACAGGTCCACGGTTTTTAGTATGTCCTATATCAACCCCGCAGTCAGGTACTTCACCTGGTTTTGTCTGCCTATCATAGGGATGGGATGTGGCATCTCCAGATTTGCACCTGTCTACAATTAATGATCTTTTCCAAGCACTGTATGACTTAAAATATTGATAATGATAATTCTGTATTGTCCATTAAGGAAACTTCTTACAATACTTTATAATCCAGAGACATGTCTTCATATAACCTGCACAAACTTATTTTTTAAACATTTTACAATCTTTCTTTCTTTTTTGTTGTTGCAAGAGATGATAAAAATTTATATCATAATTGTTATTAAAACACCTACTGATTCATTCCCCAATATTGATTAGGTAAGAAATGATGACTTGCTCTCTTTCTTACAAAAAAACCCCAAACAATTATCTATGTAAAAAAATGTATTTATGGTATATTTGATACGTCCTATCCTAATTGCAGGAAATCACCCTCCAATGATGCAACAAGGAGACATGATGAACACAAACCCCAGTATGCAATTCTTGTTGCAGCAAGCCAGGGTGCCTGGAAATCCGGGAATGGTTGGCGGTGGCAGCCCACCTCAAATGCTGGGCAACCGTCTGTCTTCGAGTTTGAACGCAGGAGTCGGCGGTCAGTCTCACAACTCTCCACCACACCAAGGACTGCCAGGGAACCACGGACTTTCGCCGGCCCCTGGTAACGTTGCCCCCGGAAACTACATGTCCAGTAACTCCCAGCATAACCCTTTGCCCATGTCTGGAATGAGTGGAGGACGACCCAACAGTGCTCCGTCGGCTCAACCTGATGTTGCAATGAGTAAGGAAGGAGGCTTTGCTAGTTTTGGTGTGTGTTAAATGATTAACTTTGATAAAGGCGTTTTATCTATTTAATGCTGTTAATAACCGTGTGCCTCGAGTCCAGACTTCAATCTGAGAATAATTAGATTTTCGTCCTCAGTTTTGTTTTTCTTTTTCTTTGTGAAACTCTTGTGTTAGAGGTGAAAAACTATTATCTATTAAAGTTAAAAGTGTGTAGCCAGTATAATTACAATTTCCGCAAAGTATATCATCTTATTTTATGTCATAGCTCATATTTTCTTTCATGCTTATTTATCCACATAGATTCTGGTCCCATCGGTCCTCCGAGAGTTGGCTCACCCTTGTCAAACCGAACTCCTCATACAGAACAACAACAAGCCAAACAAATTCAGCCCATCGGAGGCGAGAGGAAGAGGGGCCCTGTACGTCCAGGAGGCCCACAGCTCAATAATTCTGGCTCGTATGGGACTCTGTGGAACTTCAATGGATCATCAGGTACCGTATGGCGAGGCGCTGCCCTTACATGAAATGATTTTATAGTTTAGCCGCCCTGTCTTGAAAAAATATTATCGGAATGATTCAATTGTAATAAAGCACGATGAGGAAGACTACTGCCAAAACAACACAACTAAGCCGGTTATTTAGAAAATAATTAAGCAATTGTTGTTTGTAAGTTCCTCGAATATCCATCTATTTATCAATCTGAAAGAGAAAGATGCAAAGAAAATCTGACTTGCTGACTTTTTGAAATGTTACAGGGTTGTAAATCTTCTCTCATTTCATTTTTTAATGTTTCCAAGAGGAATGAAAAACCATTCATTTTTATTTCTACATTGCTTTTCTATTTTCATTGAGAACAGAAAAAAATGTTTCATAAATCATTTTTTGATTTGCTATTTACGTCCCTGCATATATAATGTGTTAACCAATCCTGCTATCGTTGTTTTTATTTTGCTCCTTGTAGAATACAACAACCCCGAATGGCCCAATGGTGGCTCCCCAGTGATGACGGCGGCAGCCTTGCCTTCGTCGGTCATCACATCCTCAGTGGTGGGTGGCAGTCACATGGTCTACCCCCACGGATCGGAGCCGGAGGTCGAAGGACTTCAAGACTACGGCCTGCCGACTGCTTCCTCCCACCATTTCAAGGAACCTTCAGGGATGATGGTGGGTGGTGACGGGGATCACGGCAAACGAAATGTAAGGGAGGTTTGATGACCCAATCCTGGGGACTGCTCACTTTTCTCTCAACAACTAACCCTAAAGATTGTGTGAAGAAAGATGACTAATATTATTATTCCTTATGGCTGTAACATATTATAGTATTCCACTTTTTTTTCCTCCAACAGCGAAGAGTAGCCGGGCTGGTTGTTTTTGGCTCATTTTTATTATTGGTTGTCCAGTTTGCTTCAATATTTTTACTATGTTTTTGTTTGTCAGATTCCCAGTATGATGCTTCTTGACAATATGTACTCGAATGGAGCATACCTGAACATGTTCTCTCAACCAAAAGGAGGGGCAGGGGATTCTCACGGCTCTGCCATTTGGAACTCCGGAATGACACAAGTTCCTAATGACCAAAATGAAAATGAGGTTTGGATTTTTTAAAGATATTTTTCACCATCTGTAGTAGATAAGGATGTGAGGGGTGGGGAGAATCTTAATTGTCAGATGAAACAAATAGTAGAGTAGAAAATGACTCCTCGCATTGAAAACAAACCAGTTTTTCATATAATTTCCCCCCTGTGCTGTGTTTCTACAACCCATACTAATAATACTACACGAAACAAAAGAACTGGGGAATATTATTGATCAGAAATAGCAGGTGATCAGCCCACTGACCGTGGTATTGCTTGTAAATTTTATTTTTCTGAATTGTTTTTGATTGAGTCATGATTGGTCAAGTTGTTTAAATTTGTTCTTTTCTTTTCCTTTTCAGAGGTGGCAGTCATGGAGTCAACAGACTGAGATTTGATTTACATCTGTTGAGAATGTTGTTGTTTTGGTTTTTTTTCTTTTCCTCCATGTCTTATTCTTTACTCCCTGCCTATTATTTAGTTGCATATTGAATTTTGTATCCATTTTATTGTGATCAAAACTAAGCACTGGCTTTTGGCTGTTAATGATAATTGAAAACAAATGGTAAAGAAAGGTAAAATTAACCGAGTTGTAAATTTATCCCAGGGATACTGATGTGATGTACACTTTACAAATTAAGTTTCGGTGCAATTTTTCCTCCTCTCCTGGCAAACGGAATTTACTGTAGCTATAATTTATTCTCGTTGCACTAAATGGTTTTATAAACCGTGCTCATGTTTTCTTTTAGACTCCCCCATGTTATTTTTTTAAACTTTCATTTTCTAGAGGGAATTATTCATTCTGCTCTCCCCACCATCCCGTATGTTTGCAGAGAGTTTTTTTTCTTTCTTCTTCTTAATTTGCATTCACCCATTTAAATGTCAAGGGAACAATAGCAGTGCCACCTCAAAACTGCAAATTTCCCACAACTTTTTTAAAAAACAGGCATGAAATTAACGGCTGTTTGTAATGAGGGTATGGACTTTGAGAATGTTTTTAGTACTTTTAGAATATCTCTCGGAGCTGACACATGGTGCATGAGTCTGTTGTCCAACTTGTCCTGCATTTTCTTTTTAGATTTACTTACTCCTGGAGTCTCCTTCCTGTAAACTCTGCCGTCAGGCATGATGATGATGGAAGCGACGCAATCAAGTGAATAAATAAAACAAACAAGTAAAACAAAAGAAATGGTTTTTGGTGTGCTTTAATTTAAATAATCTTTGTTCTGGAGTAGTGTGCTTGAAGTTTATTTGGGAAAGGGGGTGGTGGGATGATTGTTGTTTTTTCCTCATAACACTGGGTAATATTTTTGGGCAGGTACGATTGTGTGTTGGTTGTGTTTAGGTTAACCAGTTTTTTGGTTTTCTGCTGTAAAACTAAGAGAAGAGGTCCTTAGTTGATCAAGTTGTCTGTGCATGTATGTACAAACTGAACTTGCCAGCCATTTTTAAGATCCTGTGGAACACGCAATCCTGCTGAGATAAAGTTTTCAAGACTGGTTCTGGAAGTTGTGTATAGTTATAGTGCAAATATAACCCACTTTTTCGTCAACATGAGGATGCTCAAGTCAAAGGACATGGTTCAATCTTTATCCACCAAAGAACGTTTCTACAAATGCCTATCTGTCCTAAGATGTACGTTACTGTACATTCTAAAACAGTTATTGGTATTAGGTTAATATGTAACAAAATGTTGGAAATAGAACACAATTTACCCAAGTATATTTCCCAATACATAGTGGGCGGATCACCTGCTAGTTCCTGATCCATTGTGTTTTCCAGCTCTTATGTTTTGTCAGAGGTGGTTATTGGGGCATCTACCTCATTCACCATTTTCATTTAAGACGGATAGAGCTGGGTGCCCACGCTGTGGAAGCAGTATAGGGCAAAGGATAACAAAATTGATACACTGTATCGGCTTTGCTTCAATCGACCTTTTCAGGTCAGACAGGGTCCAACTTTAGCTGAGGAAGATATGTCAGTATTATATGCCGGCAGTGTGTTGCATTTTGGCTCGCGTTAACCTTGTGGTATATGCGACCGATCACCAGCTGATCTTCAATTTCGAACCCTGATAGCTCTTGACTTTTGGTAAGTCAAAAGAAATTATAAGTATATATAAAATCCTTGGGTATTATGTCCTATCGTACACACCACAGCGTCGCCGTTATAACTTACAGTGTTCTAGCCTTTCATTATGCTGGACGTTGCGTAGTATAGTGAAAAGTGGCATACAACGTCGGTCCCGATGACCCAGTTGAATCTGACTTCCACACTGTAGGAGGACTTATTCATGTACCTACATACAGTGAAGAATCTAAATACAAAGAACGAGCGAGTATAAACCTATGTTCGCTTCCATTATTGTCACATTTTGTTATACTAGGCGGTGCTGTGGACAGCAATTTCACCTATTGCTAATTCTTTATGATTTATTTGCCTACACTACGGCCAAATATATGACTAGGCAGAGATAAAATATCAAGTCATTAAAAAAATTATGTCATCCAGTGTCACAGGATGATAGTGATGATAGGTAAGTGACACACAGTAACTATTAACTGCCCGCAGTGCCGCCTAGTATTAAAAAAAAAAAAAAAGGAAATGAAAGTAGATTGCGTACATAATAAAGAGTAAGAGAGGAGCCTGAGATGACATCACAATAGTAGAATCACATAGTATAATGAATTGAGGCAAAGAGTACTCTGGGATGTATAAACAATTTTTATTCAAAAATATTTCTCTGGTTTCCATCAGTATTGAAGCATTTGTTATTTGCTTAGTGAAATGTTTTGGAAAAAAATAATGATTTAGAGACATAAGGAATTACAAGTAAGGTAGGGGGAATAATAATAATACAGTTCAGAGCGGATATATCAACATCGTCGAGACCACGGTAAAATGTCGATATAAGCGTCATGTCGATATATCGAATTGTCAATTTAACCAGTAAAATGTTGGTTGTATTACACCGGAACTCAACGGCCATGGGTCATTGTCTGTGTTAGAAGATTGGCAGAGTTTACGTTTTTAGGAGGATTTTTAGTAATTTTGGACCTTTAATTAGTACACA
>JAUEKX010070795.1:0-13048 GCA_031834005.1 Dendronotus venustus
TTTAAGAAGTTCTACAAGTTGCCTTTTAACAAAGGACAGCATCTTATAAAAAATCTAAAAATACAGGATTTACAGGATATTTGCTTAAAATACAGGGAAAAAGCAGGAAGAATAGGGCATTTTATCAAAATACAGGAAAAACAAGAAATACAGGAGGGATGGGAGCCCTGTAATTGAGTCACGATATATAGCATATTACTCGAATCTAGAACATTTCGATTACAAGGTATGAGAATTTTACCAATTGATAAAAACACTCCAGTCGGCTAAAAACTTACGAACTAATAAACAACGCAGAATGTTTTGAAAGATAACCACAGCCAATACACAGAAAGAACAACGTTGCATAAACGTTGAAAAGACGTAACGTAACAAACAGGATTCTTACCGACGATATCGCCATCATATAGGCCAAACATAAACAAGTCTCTTCTCTGAAAGCAAAGTCTGCCAATGAAACCACGGCTAAAGAATATTTGAAAATTATATATATTGAATTAATTTAACCCCAACATCATAACATGTGCTGCTTTTCTTGTATTCGGAGAAAACTTTTGTCATTTTATTTCGTGACATAGTTAGAGAAACTGTCAATCCAACATCAAAGTTAGAAAAGAAACGCACTTTCAATTTGCTCAATTGAATTCTCATTTTATTTTATTTTTACAATCAAAGATCGAGTGCTTAACTTTTAACAACCGATAAAAAATGAATAATATTATAATTGAGCATCCAATCAGTGGCGGATCTAGCGTGCGTCAAACATCTGTGAAGGAGAGCTAGAAATGAATTATCTTAAGGTTTTTTCAAGAATTACTACATTTTTACTCTCCTCTGGAGATGTATTAAGATACTTTAAGGAATACAATTTTCATGGGTACTAGCCGCAAATTCAACTAGTTAATTCAACCTCAAACATTGAAAAAGAAACTAGTACTAATGGTTCTTAAAAATAAATTATCTGAAAAAAAACTCCAATTTTGCAACGAAATGTAGAAAAAGCATCATCCGTGAAAACGTAATTCTTCAGCTCATTTTTCCAATCTTTGGAAAGAAATTTAATTTTATTTCATTTAGGCAACAATCCCACAACCTATTTACATATAGGAAAAAGTTACGGCCACTGGAAGAGGGCACGAAACCTCGGACATTTACATTGGTACAAACGGTTAAAACAATCCGGGCTAACACCTAACACCCTCTTCTAATTTTAGCCTGTATTCCTTACGTGCAAAGCCTTTGGCTGCTTTCTTTTACTATCGTACCTATCATAGCAGAGACAGACAGGCCAAATTATGGTTTTATTATATCAGATAATATATATTACCTGGATCAGTGTCTTCTAATTCAGATCCGCCAGAACGATGTTCGGTCAATTTCTGACTCCTCAATAAGAGTTGATTGAAAACTTTCTGCTCATCACTCACAAGTCTGAGGTGGTCACTCATTTCTCCAAACTAGGAAAAAAGGTAAACAAACAGACAAAATCGTACATTATAACTTTATGAATCTTTTACGTAATATCATGGAGATAATAACAGTCCTGAATTCACTTCACTAGCCATCATCAGGGTGAGCAGGAGTAACAAAGCACGTTCGTGACAAAGAGAGGACTCAAAAAATTAAAATTTAATTCGGAGTACAATCGTTAAAATATCATTAAGTATAGGTGTAAAGTATGCTTTTATTTTGTTTCTACAAAAATCAACAATGGATTTTATTGACTTTTCAAGAAACGCAGATATTTCATGTTTTGGTATGTACTCCAAATTGCTTGGAACGTCACACTTAGTTATTTATGTTTTCACAAGCAATCATGAAATAGTGCACAATTTTAAGGAGACGACTTGACCACTGGAATCTAAGCCTAATACCCTACTACTGTGCTACTGATCCTTAAGGTAGCTTATTATTGCATGTGAGGCACACGGTTGTTTAGTCTGGTACAGGTACAACGTGGATGTAACATAATGATTAACTTAAGTAAATAATTTTACTTTTAAAGATTATTTTCAGTCTTTCTCATTTTAGATTTTATTATGTGAGGACAGGAAGAGTGGTTATATCAAATTTTTTGAAAATCATTTGAAATTTACACAAAAACTTGTAAATCAAGTAAATGATTCTACTGAATCACAGGGAAAACTACTTATTACTTCAGCGATGTACAAGCATACGATTAAGTGGTACGCCCGATAAGTAACATGTTTTCTCGGTCTCTTGAGCGTTCCTCTTAACGAGAGTATACTTTTTCTCATTTTAAACCATATTTTGTGTAAACACGAAGAGTGGTAATTTCAATTTTGTCGAAAATCATTTGAAAATTACACAAAATCTTGTTTTGCATCTTAGCCTCTGGACGCAATAAGAGGTCTATAGTTTTATAGGTTCGTAGTTTTAACGATAAATGCTTAGAGGATCGACAAGCACATGTGTAAAACAGCAATTATCTGTTGAGAAACACTATAAGATAATTGTTTAACGCTCTCCTTCACAGATGTTGCCAATATGTCAGATGTTCAAAATCGCCAAATAAAGAAAAAAAGATGAAGAACAAATACTCACATTAAATCTCTTTGATTCTTTTTCATTCCACTTTTCGTCCAGTGACGTGTAGAATGGGTGATGTTGAATTTGTTCGATTTCGCGTTCTGTACGTCCAGCGCTATTCCCTTCTTCGTCACCGGTCATTTTGACCCAATTCATTGCCGAACCGATCCAACGGTTATCGGTTACAGTGGAGATAAGTTTCTTGGTTGTTGTTGTTGTTTTTTTTATTAGAGAGATGTTGTTCTAAATCATAAAATTCACGATGTTAAAACAACGTTATTATGACGTCGTTTCAACGTCCATAGAACGTCATTCGAACGTCGTATTCTGTTCTTCAAAGTTTAGTCGGAACAGATGACTAGAGTTAAATAAAAAAAACATAAATTATTCAGCAAATTATTTATTCCACAATCATTTTCTACCCTAAGATTTTTTTAAACTCTTAAAAATATGCAACGATTTAAAAGTTTTTTTGCGGGTGATTACATGAGGCGGGTGATTACAGGAGACGGGTTGACCCGGGTTGTGTTGAAATACTAAATTGTAAAGAACAGCCAATTATTTCAAACCGGGTCAGCTCGATAAGCGAGTCAACCCGGGTCAACTAGTCTAATATAACCACCCCTAAAAAACTTACCCCATCAACTGTTTCAAAACCTTCTTCTTTTTGTGCGTTATTTTTGCTTTCGACTTTCATGTGTTCACTCAGCTTCTCGTATAGCATCTAGAGAAAACAAACAAATTTATTCTCCAGATTAATAAACAACACGTAATTGTATAAGATTTTGCAAGAACATGCTAAGAACATGCTTAGCCTCAATTTATCAATTAGTAAGAACGAATTAAGCCTGGAATAAAAAGTTTATTTCAGAAAACTGTTCTTTTCGTTTTTACATACAACATATCAAGAAACAGTGCGATTATCCAAATACAGGCACTGAGTGAATAAAAAAGGATCAAAAAGTTTCTTTTTTGTAACTCTTGTGAAAGAACCTTTAATAAGAACATTTGAGGTAAAAAATAAGCGAAAACATAAGCACATCAAGCCTAAAATGTTGCCGTGCTTATAAAAAAATAACATGTATAGATTAATTTACATCCGGTGAAACGTTACCTACGTCACTATTTTTAAAAATTTGTGCTCATTTGTTTTCACATATTAGTGGTAAATAGAATTTTCGCGGAACTTAAGATAAAAGAATCGGAATAAAAAACACGCTGCATTAATTTCGTTCCTTAAAGGCCCATCTCCACTTGGCGGAAATTGTGGCAGCGGGAGATGTTTCAATAACGTGTACAATAGAAGGCGAAATCTGTTATCCTATTTTACACGTCGTGTAAATGTAACCTGCCCAGTAGAAATTGTAAAAAAGCAGCAAACAGAATTATAATGCAAAAAATAATTATACTGTTGATCTTCGAGATGGAAATTTATTATTTTTACAATAAAGTACCTGCGTTTCCAATTGAGTTTTCTCTTTCAACACTTCTTCGATATGATGCACTGGACAGTATGTTAATGCAAAACTTAGCAACTTCTTCCTAAAATAGACATGACGTGATATTAGGTCATATTCACCTTTGATAGTTTTGGTACCAAATACTTTGGTAAAGCATAAAGACAACCATATCGCAGCTACTATATGATAACAAAAGACAAATAGTTCACACATACATACAGTTTTTGGACTCTTTGTTGCCTTTTTTACGGCCTGTCTCAGTTGGTAACAAGTATTAACAGGCGTATTCATTAACACTAGATCGATTAAAGTTCTTAACGGCGAGTATTTAGTTGATCGCAAAATCTCAAGCAGTCTTTGAAGATGATTATTACGCGTAACGCTACAATA
Organism: Dendronotus venustus; assembly: GCA_031834005.1. Taxonomy (NCBI): domain Eukaryota; kingdom Metazoa; phylum Mollusca; class Gastropoda; order Nudibranchia; family Dendronotidae; genus Dendronotus; species Dendronotus venustus. Next base: position 4,401 of record JAUEKX010070795.1, read on the forward strand.
TAATACCTGATGGTGAAGTTGGTGTATTTGCTGCATTCACCAAGTTTCCTGAAAGTAAAAACAAAAATTATTTAAGTTAGGGTTAGGGTTAGGGGTTAGTGGTTAGGGGGCGGATAGAGACCATGTGAAAGTTTCGTTGTTTATCTTAATTAATTCATAATCGTGGATAAATCGGGAAATTGTTTAAGAAAATAGGGGATAAATAGGAAAAATTAAGATAAAAATTGAGGACATTTTCATTTGAAACTCTGCATCCTATGAATTGTTTACAACATTTTAATCGTATTTTGATTACTGTTGTTACAATTCGATTTAATATTTACTTGTTACTGAGTAAATTACGGTTTCAAAGTCAAAGTAGTATCAGATACTGGTCAAAAGTCTGAAAAAGGCAAGATCAGAATAAATTTTTTCTTCTGTGGATTCTTGATCCTGGAAAGTGAGAATGAACTTGAAAATAAACAATAAAAAAACAGGTCGAATTACCTGCAAATCCACCACGCTCCTGAATAATTCTCATCCACCAACTGCACGCACACGATACCTGCGTTAAAGAAATCCTTGTGATTGAATGCTGATTCAGCGATTTTGATGTGGACTTGACCAGTACGCTCTTTGACATCTTGGCCGCAAATTCGTAGAAGGTTACTGAGTTCCAGAATCTGTTCATCAAGAATCCAGAAAAGAAGAAAGTAGTAATAACAACGAGACAAAACTTGCTTTTAGTTGAAAAAATTGTCTTGATTACTCAAGGTTTTGAGTGGTCCAAAAGCTCGTATTTAAGGGCTTATCAATCTAAAACAAACCTTAAGAGAAGGAAAAGTAAGGAAGTTTGCAGCAGCATAAACAGACTTAATGAACCCATCCAATAGCAATCTTGATTTTGCTAGTAATTGCATGATTTGGATAAATAGACAGAGTTTCATTTTGAAGTGTTCAAAATAGCACAAACGCATGGGGCTATTGGAATGTTTCAAAATGAAACCAGGAATATATTAATGCCAAATTACTTGAAAATTTATACAATTTCTAATTCTAATGGCTTTAGAAATAAACTTCCTTTTTTGGCCACTTTATCGATTTATGTAATGGGGCCTATTACTATTGGGAAGGCCCATTGCAACTGAGCGGGCCGATTACTGATTAATCAGCCGTGGCGACGGAAAATCTCTAGCAAAATGTAATCAACCATACGATTACTTACCTTATCTTTTTTCTTGTAGCCATTCTTTTTCTCTTGTAAACACATATCAACAATCTCCAGTTTATCGGGACACAACCGAACTAAATATAAAAATTTAATATTTTTAACTCTTCTAATATATTTGTTAAAAACAAAAGATGTACTATTAATAGAAAAATGCACATTGTTTTTTTTAAATAAATGATCAAAAGAAAGTGAAACTGAAACTCTTCAAATAGACCAAATAAAAATGGGGAAGGTTGAACACTTTCAAGTTTGAGCACGTTTTTCAATGATCATTGTTAATTTCCATTTGGAAAAATTTCATTTTTATTCGAATACACGTTTTTTATAAGAAACCTACAATGTTAAAAAATTAAGAAACTTTTCTATTAAATTGTTACGACTCTTTTTAAAATAAGTAACTTTTTTGAAACCTTCGACCATTAATCGAAGAGGATGACACGAAGAGTGGTAAATCATGTCTTTTGTGCATATGAGGTTATTACACCGCAGGCCCTCTGATTTGATATAAAAAATTTATGATTTTTATAGGAAATTAAGGAATTAAATAAGAAAGCTTTAGAAAGCCAGGTTTCTTTAAAAAAAAACGTGTACACAATCATTGGTTATTGTGAAATGATAAACTATTTCAACTATAATTTTTTAAATGCTACTATTATTTCGAGTCTAACTGAAAAGTACAATGGCTCTAATAGTATGTTGGACGTGATTTGAACGACGTTAGAACGACGTTATTTGGAGGTAGTTACGACGTTAAAACGGCGTCGTTCAGACATCACGTGCAGGCTGGGAATATTCAAATCTTGCTTGCTCAAAGACAACGTGCTGGTCAAAATTATACATGTTACCATCATCTTTACAATATAGTATAGTTGCAACTATACTATACCATCATTCAAAATTCACACAGGTTTAAATCATCGTCCTCAAGTGGTAAAAAATTATGGTCTCTGGAAGCAGACAATTTACTGATTATACTTCACATCGGGCGTGATAGAGCATCGAGATCGTCATAATGAAGCCCTTTTAACGTTTTGAATTTGTTGCCGCAAAAAAATATATTGTTCACTAACCTTGTAAAGGAAGCATAGATACGTTGAATTCACTTAAAATACTCAATGAGCTGATCAAGTCGAGCTCATTTTGAATGGAGTCAGGACTGTCCTTGATCAAGGATAAACATAATCTAAATAAATAGTTTTTTGTTTTTTTAAACACAATTGAGTAAGAATGTCAACAATATCGTCGTACAAATGATAGCAGAAGCTAATTAAAACTTGAGATTTAATAGGAGTTTAGCATCTGGATAGGATATCACACGCACTCCTTTTCTTCTTTTTTTTTCAAGTAGAAAAATAGAAGATGATTCAGCTACATAGAGAATTCTACCCAGCTGATCACCCACTTTTCTTTTATCTATGGGCGTGTTAATTAACTACGTCTCAAATACAATACTTATTTATTATTTGAAATCTCAACCACCACCACCATCACCATCACCACCACCGTGATAGATAATCAAATGGTACGCATAGAGAAATCAATGGAGACCTTCCAAACAAACATGGCGGTTCAAGATTAAACTTACTTTGCCAATTCCATAGAACTATCATTCATGGACATCGCTGAATTAAAGTATTCCTTGCCAGCTTCTAGTGCAACAGTCACAGATATATCGTATTTCAGAAGGTATAGAGCTGAAGTCAGATATTGCTCTTGTTTCTTGGTTAGACCACCAAGCTTGGTTGGAGTGATTAGCTCCCCGGCTAATGCGATATTCTCTTTGGAGCCGGAACGTAACAGACCTTCGACAAATATCTAGAAAGAAAAGAAATGTATACATATACAAGATTTTTATATAACAAACCTAGTTTCAGATTGGTGAAAATTTAAAACATCTGAGTTTGGAAATTACCTCTTTGAAGACTCTAAATCACAAAAAAATCATTAAATTTACGTTGTAACACTAGACACAATTTCTTACCCAGAATCAAACAAATCAAACTTCCACTAATGTCATCAATGATATTATGATGGACGTAAGGATGTTAAACACTTTTTTTTATATGAAGACTCCTTTCCCGTTGAATATTTTTTAATTGTTGGGCAAAAAAACAACAACATTGAAATTTATCTTAGGACATTGGCAACATCAGGAAAGTTTCATCCCAGTTGTTCTGATAGAGTAAGTTCTTATAGACAAACTAGTGTTAGGTTTCAAAGAGTTGATGTAAACAAAAAGCATTTTACATAGGGTTTTGGTTAATACAGTATTCTTAACTTTCCGCTAAGCAAAAGTTCAAGATGAGAATATCCTTAGAATATTCATAACTTCTTTGTCTATTTCATCTTAAACATTCTTATAGAATACATGGATATAAAAAGAGTGTAGAAGGGATTTGTTGTAAACTGACCTGATGTGTTGTTTTGACATCACAACACGTGAACACTTCTTTGGACAACTTGATCATGTGACCGAGAAGCTTGTTGAGGTCTTTGGGTACAGAACGTCCCTTGCTCACCAAGTTCTTGATCAGTTGTTGCATAGTCTGTTGACATATACTAGCATCGTCCTTGATTTCAGCAATGTGCGCGATGGTTTGTGGGTTGTTGTAATGGTCAAGTATCTCAGCACCTATGGAAAAAGAATGAGTTAAAAATAGGCAATTAAATTGACAATCCATGGTAGAAACCTTTGCAGCCATGAAAATAGGAAAATTCCGAAATTTAAACCCGATATTTCACGATGCAGATATCCAACAAGGATATCTTGCGAAATATTAAAGTTCTCTAATAATCTGTCCTTTAGAGAGTTTCTATAAACGTACCAATAAGAAGATGCTCGAGTTGATCAAGTTTGTTGTGAAGTTCATCCGTTTGTCTGCTTATCACCCTATATTTATGTATTGAAAAAGAATAGAGAGATTACTAATTTCTGAAAAGTGTCACTGAGTAAACCCTTTTTTATCTATGGCTAAAATTTTGTCTTTAGTTTTTAAAATCAACGGGCTTTTAGAAATTATATAAATTAGATACAGCGTGGCTCCGTAAAAATACTCCGAAAAAGTTTTGTTTTCGTTTATATTTCAAAGAACAGTTGCAAGTTTTAAAATAAGTAAATGTAAAATATTTAAAAGAAACTTGTTTATAGAAACTAGATCCTGAAGCTCCAAAAAGTTAATAAACTTTCGGTACTGAATTTTATGGGCTCTAAATCAATCGAGAGACTTTTAATAAATAGAAAAACATCTTTTCATTAAGTTTTCTTTTAAATTCATAACGAAGGTGAATTTACAGGACTTTCAGGAGCGATTTTTACGTGCTTTTTATTTGCGCTAAAGGGGAGATGAACGTATGTACACACCCTTCCTCTCTCGATGGTAGACACTCCACAATACCAAAACAATGGTTCAACTGGTCAGTTCTCTTGCAAGCATAAATACAGTCTATTGCTATCTTCATTATCTCCGCAATGTCAGGAAGCAGTGGTTCGCTTAGCTAAGAAAAAAAAGTACTAAATTAATACTTCTATCAAAATTTAAAATGTTTGGGAAAATTATGGAAATTGTAAAATATTTTGCAAATTACTCTTTGGTATATATTATGATAAGGTATTATAATTTTCCCCAACAATTTTTTTTTTCACCAACAATTTTTTTTTTCACCAACAATTCTTTTTTTCACCAACAATTCTTTTTTTCACCAACAATTCTTTTTTTTCAGGCGATTAGCATATTTTTACAAGATTTTTGATCAACAATGTACATTATCGGTTCTTTAGAAATGCTTTACAAAGAGACAACAAAATTGAACTAACCAATGTCATCGTGTAATCAAACTTTGTGAAGATCTCACTATTTTTAACATTACTTAAAAGTCATAAATATTAGTAGTTTTTACTTTTTTTTAACTTAAAAGAGTATTTACGTTTCTGAGTACATATTCTGGTAAATTATTATTCTGGTAAGAATGATCAGAAAATCAGGGAAAAGTGACTAAGGCGAGTTGACTTCAGACATGACAATGTTATTACGACGTGTTTTCAACGTTATGATGTCGTATCAACGTCCATACAACATCTTTCTAACGTTTATAAAATCGTGTCAAGACAAACCTCCGGTGAGCATTTCTTGAATAAATCCCAACAACAGGTTAAATCTGTCTTTGCGATCTCCACCAAAAACTCGTGCAGTAGTTCCTGTCTTTTCTGGTAGTCCACACGGCCAATATTCTTAAGGAAAGGCAATAAGAACTTCTCGAAATCCTTAACGAACGTCTCTTCGCTGCTCTTAGACATCAACAGTTTCAACTTGGACGAGTCAGAAAGCTTCATAAACTCCTTTGCTGTCATTCGGCTGTCAATGCCAACTCCGTATACCATTATCTGTTCGTAAATGAAACATACACACACATTATTATTTTCTCTCAATTGTACTGAATAGTAGTTTCGTTTAATAGTCTATGATCTTACCATGATCTCATACTTACATACTTACCATGATCTCATCCGGTACGCGAACATCTCCGTTATGACGGCGTACCAACGTCTAAATAACATCGTTCTGATGTTCTTTCTATCACTCTTAAACTTTATGTTTTTCAACCTTCGCATAGTTTAGAACAATTGCAGAAAGTCGTAGACTGAGATTTCTTTAAAATGAATTCGTTTATCCCACGTGGGCGGCAATCAGAATTTTTAAAGAAGTTTGAAACGAATCAGAGAATGCGGTTAAGACAACATTGTAATAACGTTGTTTTAACGTCTCGTGCTGGCTTAGATGTCTTCTATCTCTCACACACTTGTTGTAAATCTGAGTAAAGAGTTATCTTTCTTCAAGTTTCTTTCGTATTCAAACAAACTGAAATGAAATGGAAACTATCTTTTACAACAGATATGAGAAACGAAGCATAGTTTTATAATGCACATACGGATATGGGAAAATCCCACAAATCTTCACATTTCTTACTCTCATTTCTTATGGTTATGTTAGATCAGGGCTTTGTGTAGCTAGCCATAAGTTTTCCCTCTAACAAAGATTGCAAAAACACACCACAGATTGGCAATAGAAAGTAGTTGTTTTCTAGTTCTATACTAGTAAGTTGATGCAAAAAAGGGTTTTTATTGAACAATGATCACATTATACGAGTTTATGTCATTTATTACTTGTATTATTATTTATAAGCTTCATTATATATTTTTGGCTTCAAAAACGAGTAAACGCAAGACAATATCACATTATAGCGAAATTATTGAATTCTTATCAACTAGAGAGTTTTAGCAAGACGGCGTGGCCTGGCGGTGTTTTGAAAGAAATTGCTTTAGCTAAATTTTCAAAACATAAACAACAAAAATGTTAGATAAATAGAGATAAATTTCTCTATTAGTGCATGTGCTGAAGGCCTAATTGACGAAATAGATTTTGTTTTAATTTACAAAGATGTAATTTTTGTAATTGAAATGCTGCTGATCCACAAAATCTTTAAGAATTTTTTGAAAGTGTTTTCATGTTGTAAGGATTTAAGTATTAACGCGTTGGTAACTTTAATTTCTAATTCACCTTATATAGATAAGATTTTCAAATTATGACAACAATTACATCATTCTTTGAAATTTAATACACAAAATCCGATGCATTTTTTAGGAAGTAAGTTATTTTGTATTAATTTTTTTAAAACCAACCTTTGAAGTTTTTTAAACTTATAACAAAAGAATAAATATATATAGCTATCTAACATTGAAATGAAAGTGTGTGACATAAATTGTTTCTCGTGTTATTGTCACTTGTTATTATCTCTGTTCAATTGGTGTAGCATAATTGACATCAGTTGTTCATGCTGTTGTTGTTGTTACATAAGAAAAGTTATCGTTTGCTGGTTTTGAAGCGTTCTCTTCCCATACGTTGTCGTTTGTATTATATGGACCTATTTTTTTCTATGTAAACGACATGCATTTGACTAGGATTTCATTGACACAAATTGTTCAATTTCAATTCTCAAGTAAGAATGTGTATGAAGTGCAAACAGAAACACAACCCTAGAAAGAATGTAATCGTTATGTTCAATTTTCGCCACTATCTTACTTAGAATCGTTTTATTAAAATAGAATCCCTTTAATTTATCAAGTTTTGTGCATCTTTTTCATAGTATTCAAATCTGTCGAAAATCGGACTAGGACGATTATAACAATTTAACTGCTTTTAACAGCACTTTTTACCTACAACGAAATGGTCAGTCAAATGTTATTTGGTTGATAAAATATTGCGTTATTGATCACTTAACATTTTTTTTATCGTATTGTCCATTTTGAAATTGGTCTTTATTAGAAAAGGCTTGTGTCTATTTTAGGATATAAAATGAAACAGAAATTCAAGTATTAGTTATTTAATTTAACATAAAAAAAATTGTATGTACAAATGCTTATAAACTGAAAAAAATGTGGTTACTAGTTTAGGTATACAGAAGCTGCTATATATACATCTATATAATTACCCAAAATAAAAACATGTTTCATTATTTGTTTCATTAACAATATGAGATTATATAACTGAAGAAAATTGTTATAACATTAACCCTTTAAATAAAAGCAAAAATCTGTAACTTTTGCAAAGAATTAAATCAAAATATTTGTTTGATTTGTTCGCCAACGTCAAGATTAGCTATAATTAATACTATTACACTGAATGCGCTATCACAAAAACAACTTAATACCATTCTCTGTAAAATGTTGCTGTTTTGAGTCAAGCATGCAGAGTTTACTGCGTTAATTAATTCCATTGACAGAGAGGTTTAAAGGTAAACATTTTTATAATAACGATAATGGTAATATTTCTTACATAAGCGAGCTTTTTAAACACGGATAAATAACGTCTTTGATTTTGTTTACACGCACATGCACATAAATTCTATGCAAAAAAAATCCCTTTAGTTTATCATGTTCCATTTTCCAGTTCGTATCGTGTTTTTCTCAACTTCATCTCTTCCGTCTTATCATCAGTTCTGTCGTTTTTAAAGATTTTCCATGCTCCATTAACCCAACCCACACTAACCCATGGTATCTTTCAACTGATTCTTGCGGATAATAATGCGCATTCATTGCACATCCTCCACAATATTCGAACCAAAAGCCACCTTTTCCACCATCAATAACAGCACAATTTCGATTAGGAGCAGTATCATGATCTTTATCAAATGTTGAAAATTCCATTTCACTAGTGAAGCAAGCAGGACCAATCACTGGTGATACCACAACACGATAATTCTCAGATTCATCCAATACAAGAAACTCCTCATGTCTCGAGATTCCATAATCGCCATCAAATCGCCCACCTTTGAATAATACTTCTTGTTTGTAGTTATTGGTGAAATAGTGGATGAGATCGTTCCCCAACCAAAACTCATTTCCTACTGAACCAAAGCCAACCTTATATTCAGTCCAGTTTCG
>JAUEKX010070906.1:0-13044 GCA_031834005.1 Dendronotus venustus
ATATATTTTAAAAATTTAATTTAAGACCCTTTCGTAGAGGTCAACCGACCTGTGAATTGTATTCAATAATAATAATATATATATAGATATATATATATATATATATATATATAACATTATTGTTTTGCACAAGACTTTATCTACCCTTTTGAAAATAACACACGCACACAACAAAATATGCTATTATATATAATACAGATATATATACATAATATGATGGCCACATTTCAAGTATTACGGGCATGTTTGCAGGAGTTTCACTGTAAAAAGGTCTCTGTTACACCCATCCCATTTAATTTATTAAACCAATAGTGAGCTGAAATGGTCTATTACAAATACACCAAAACTTTCCTGCCCTTGGAAATTGAGCACAATCTAAGTAGATTCCTCTCGAAATATTTAGACAAATCTTCTGGAAAAACCAAGAAGTCAATCTATAATCTTTATACCCCTGGAAATATTCATCCACCACTGACCTGTAAGGATATTAAATGGAATAGTCAAATACAGCTTATGACACCAGATTTTACATTTGATACAGATATAGGTTGGATAAAAACCTTTGGAACAACTTTGGATGCAGGTATTTTTAAAAAGTGATTAATTGGATTTGTAGTTTAGTACAAACAAAAATAAAAATTTCTTTGGGTGAATCATTATGATGGGTGTGAAGCAACTGTAAAGCTTCCTCTGACTAAATTAGACTCAAATCACTGAATAAATGAATGTCAATAATGAAAATATAAAGCTCTAGGTATTGGACACAAAAATTGGCAGAAAAAAAGACAGATACACTGGTATTCGTGCTAGATTTCAACTTTAATAGCTATAGTTAGTTGAATATGTCAATTTGAGCAAATATTTTTATAAAATTTAATAACCAGAAGCTGCATTTTCAATATTTACGAAATTTTCTACCATACTATCGAAGGAGATAGTGATACATAAAGCTAAAGAAAATACAGCTTCTGGCTATTGTATTTTTTGACATATTTTAGTTACTCAAAAAATTAACTGACACATAGCCAGATGACCATAACAATATTTAACATACACAACAGGTATAGCCATAATGATAGTTGTGGGAGCTATGGTATAGAGGAGATTACACGAGCATCGAGACACTTAGGTAGACTCAACTATACAAATGAAATCACTGAAGATGGAAACAACAAATCGTACCTGACCGAGGCAAGTGTCTGTTATTTTCTCGATGACATTCTGGCCAAACAAAACATTTTCAGTTGGATGATTATATGGAACTTCTGCTGAGCTCGAAGCCATCTTTTCTCTTTTGAACTCGATCATCCAACACCCGGTGGTACCCAGTACTCTGCTAGCGAGTTACTTTTATTTAAAATTTAGTAGCTCGCATAACACTCGCAATATTTCCACATCTTACCGAGAACTGCAAGGGCTGGTGTTCCCTTTAAATCTGCGAAGAAGGGTGAAGTAAAACTTACGTCGCCAATCTGCAAAATATGTACTCCTTCGGTGCGAATTTCAAAATGCAAATTGTAAACACACAAACATACTTTTTAATTCGTACTGCTCATTCAACATGTTAAACAAAAGTTCACTTCACCATTCGCTGGCAAACAATATGAAAAGTTGGAAAGAAAGAGAGCTGATTTATTTGTTGATTAAGTTTGTATTGTACTGTTTGTTTCATAATATTATGCGTTAAAAATGATTATTAATATCACTGTTAAACCTAATAGTTTGTTTGCTCTCCTCATAAATAGGCAGAGAAATAATATTCCTGCTTTACTTTTTGTGATTGCCTTAGATGTACTCTTAATTGTTTTTATTATACATCTGAAAAAGGTGTTAAAGATAGGAAATAATCATGGAAATAGCACTACCTAAACTCCATAGGTTTGGACAGACATTTAGGTAGGAGAAATTTCTGTGTTTACATTTTATAGTGCAGGAGACATAAAGGTTGAAGCTATAAAATAGCATATATCTTTGTGTAGTTTCAAGTCACAAACTTCTCTCACATAATCAAAAACAATCAAATGAGGGCTGCGCATCTCTAGCTCAGATGCTAAAACACAACACCCAAGGGCAAGTAATACCCAAGCTTTAAATAAAGTCAGAATACGGAAGGAATAAGTTAAATATAACAATGAGACAGGTTGCATGATGTTTTTGTAACTTCCAATCTTTTGACCTGTGTTTTTTGCATAAAATCTTTTGTAAATAATTTACTTCTACATGCATGCATACAGCATCATTTGACATCAGTTGTTTAATCAGGACATAAACTTAAAATAAAGTGTTTCTTCCTCCACACTAAAATGATGGAGATAAACCAAAATTTGTATAAACTCATAAAAATGAGAACAAGGTTAAAATATAACTCCAAAGTCTAACTCAAAATTAAAAATAAAGAAGAGAAAATGAGTATTAATGAGACCCAAGGGTAATTAGACTAATGCTTTTTATCTCTTTGTGTATATAGATATACAGTTTGTGAATCTTACTTACATAAATTTTATATTTCATCTTCACACTAATTATGCATGTCAGTATCATATTTAAGACTGAAAAATTTTTTTTTTGAAACATACTGAACGCTGAGCTAAAAACATAATTATAAGTAATAATATTGTGTTACTATCTTTACCACTATATATATTGGGGAAAATGTGGAACTACAACTTAAGTACTGATGTATGATTGACCATACTATAAAAAGCCAAGAGTATGTGAGAATTATATATCAGATTTCAGTTCAGATTTTAGTTAGGGAAATAGTCCCTCGAACAATGGAATCTCTTAGATCCTAGATAGAGAAATGCTCAATTGTTGAGATTTTCAAAAAACAAGCCTTCAGTTTAATATATATAGAGGTTACAAAAGGAGTATTGGTATTTTTGCACAAACAAAGTTATAACTTATCACTTATATATAATATAGTCTATGTTTTGTAATTTGTAAATAATATATACTGTAAAGAAACATAATTATATTTATTCCCTGTGTTATCAGTGAATATTACTGAAACACCACTAGATATGCTTTTATAAATTTTTGTAATATTGCTTATTTGGCATTATGTCAAGGGTTTATGGCTTTCTGTAAAGAAACTAAATCAACTTCTGTGAGAGATCCCAATTATATGTACAAGTGTTTGATAAACATCATCTTTAAAAAAAGATCATTAAATTCAAAGAAAAGCCTTTTTTTTTGGTTGGAATTTTCTAAAATGTAGATAGATTAACAGTATTAGTTAAATTTAACATTAGCTATAAACAAGTTACCATTAAATTCTTTGATGAAAAATGACATGTTCTTTGAATTTTATGACATGATAGATCCTGTGGGATACCCATGCATAAATCCAAAAACTTTTAATTTTTATTTAAATTTAAATACATAAATTAGGTTTACCAACTTCCTAAGTGTGATATAGCAATTTTAGAATTTCGATGATTTCATAGTTGGATAGTGGACCAAATGACCCTTGTGTCCTATTTTTAAAAATTCTTTGATTTAATATAATGTAACCCTAATAGTTACATTCTATATCCCATTACCTTTTCAATAGGGATCAACTATCCTCAGCACTTCCCATTCAAAACATAATTGTAATTTATAAATTGCAAAATAAATTTCTAAACAAATTGCAAAGTTCTGATGGCAACATAGATATGCTCAAAATAGCTGTTGCTCCAATTTTTTTGGTGATTAATTAAAGTTTTTATCCTTTGACTAAAAGAATCTCTAAGACTTCAGATAAATAAATCATTAATGCATTGCAATAGTTTCATTTTCGCTTTTACAGTATATTATTTTCTGACATCTTTACTGAACTGAACTTTTTATTATTTCTATTAAATCGTCTTATTTGAAAAATATTAATTTCCTGTTAAATCTAATTTTGATCAGACATTTTAAACCACGAGATGTTTAGTAATATACTCATTTCTTTATTATAGAAAACACCTTTTTAGGGAACTTTGAGGCTGAGAAATATGAAACATATTTTGGCCTCAGATCAGAATTAAAGTTCCTGTTTATAAAAATGTGTCTTTAATAATAAAATGTTGTTGGTAATACTAACAGTAGACAAGGGGAAATCAAAAATTGTTTTAACAAATAGCTTATGGTAATGAGTTTCATTTTTTTAAAAAACAAAAACAGATTAGTATGTGATTAGTATCTATTTGATGTGATTCTAATAAAGAAATCTTTCAGTTATACGTAAGGAATTAATCATTACGTCATTAAACATATCTGAGAAAAAAACTAATTATGTGTGTCTAGTTTGATAATGATTTGTTTATTTGATGGTTGTATTGATCTTTGATTTGAAACAATGATTTGATTCATATATCTTTGACTTTTATTGTCGCATCTAAATTATTCAAAAGGAAGATCACTTTACAGTTAAAGTTGGCAAAAACTAGTTATCATTCATTTCTGAAGATAAATTAATACTTATGCAGATGTTAGGGAAGTTTTTGTTTTTATTATTATTATTGTAGCAAATTCATTATATAAATCTTCTTTTATGTCGTTTTTCAATTGTTTTCCATTTAACTTTTCTTTTTGATACTTTTCAATGAAATTAGTTGTTTTTATTTTGGTTTTCTAGGGAATCCTAAATAATACTTTACTTTGTACTTAATCTTCATAGAACCAGAGAGTATTATAATTAATTTTAATATTTTGTATATAACTATTCAGCACAATATGAAATTGGGAAGATTTGGTAGGTGCAGATAAGGAGTTGACTCATTTGTTGATTATAAAACGTTTGTATCCTGTATTTTGTGAAAAGCCAAATCATAGTTTTTATAGCTTCCTATTATTTTCCTCATATGCTTTGAATAGAACAGAATTTATTTATATATAATAAAAATATATTTCTTTAGTTTTTGCTTTTCCTTTGACATTAATGTGTGGATATCTTTGTTGTTTCATGTTAATCAAAACAAGTTTGATTGGAAATAATTTTTGGCCAGTTTCAGTTTTACACTTATGATAATGTTTTTTCAATTTTTTTCATTCTATTGTGCATGTAGGTATTTAAAATTTTTTTAAAGCTATTTTTTTATTCATTTCAGATATATTTATAAGTATTCATAGTACATCACTGTATATTTTTATATCATTTATGCTTTTACTCTTTTTATAGAAGTTTGTTTTGTTCCCTGTAAACATTGAATATCATATAATGTATGGACTTCCAACTGTGAACTTCACAATATCTTATCAAAGAGACAAAAAAATTGGTAAAAACAAATTTTTAAATGTGTAGGCAATGTAAGTTGGACAAATCACTAGTTATGTTATACATTCAAGATTCCATTCAAACTTACTAAAGGTAACCGATCTGTCTAAATGTTTTTTAAAGGGTTCCAGTTTCTCACGGTATACCTAACAAGCCATGAAATAGGACAATTTTTGTTTATTTTAGTCTGTGGTTTACCCACAAGTGTTTTTATAGAGTAATATATCTTTGGTCTTTTAAGTCACTTTATTAATAGTTATGTTTACCTTTTGGTCTATAGTGAGAGCAACCTTTTACGATATTAGAAGTTTTTCTTCATAAGCAGGAAAGTGCTTGCTGTAGAAAGTCAATATTTATGCTACAACTTAAATGTTTTTCTTGCTAACAAATTTTGATTTAATTTGTGTACTCTACTGTAATATTCATGATCCTGATCATGTTTTGAGTGGGCCATTCTTTGTTTTGTTGAGTAGTGAGTGTAGTAATTGATGAATGTTTGGATTAAAGGTGGATGACCTGGGGGTTATTATTTTAATCAGAAACCGTTCAAACCATTTATCACATGTAAAAAGAAAACTTAAAGCCACTGACTGTAAAGTTCAACTGCTGGTGATATTGTTGTTGTTGTTGTTATTTAAAAGTTTAACTGATTTTCTCCTCAACAATGAAGGCTGGAAATAGAAATTTTTAGTGATTGAAAGAGATGTTATTAAGATATTAAAATGAAAAATTGCAAAAACAAGAATCTACTTAACAATTTCTGTGTCATGTGATGTATTATTTTACATTTTTATTAACCTTCTGGAAATCTAATAAAGTACAGAAATGCCTTACCTATTGTTTTTCTTATTTTTGCAGAAAATATTACAAATATCAATTAGAGTAAACCATTAAAATAAAGAAAATGCCTGCTACAGCTTTAACAAACCACATGACCGATTTGGATTATGCTGCCAGAGAAGAAGAGAGATTTAACAATTTCTATCAAGATATTTTGTCATTGCATGAGTTGCTGGACCAAATTCAAAACATTAATCTTAGGCGACAATTCCGAGATATAATCAATAAAGTAGAAGGTTCGTTTCTATAATATATAGCATCAGCTATTATAAACCTCAATTATAGATGATTTTCTCAATACATATTTATGCTTATTTTAAAACAAGATTGTGAGCTAAATTATTGAGCTTCAATGTATGTGCAAATCGTTAAAAATATTATATATAATTGGTAAACATGTTTTACTTCTCATGATTCTATGTCTATTTCCTATTATGAGAATCAGGTGATATGCTTTGGCCTAAAGAATTGTCATTTCTCAGAATGAGTAGATAGGCTTGGTTCTCACTTTAGGCTAATGGTGGGATAACCAAAGTGCACATGAGAAGCAAGTATTATGTAACAAGTTTACTAAATCTTTGTCAACCCATAGTGAGAATTGCAAACTTTATGCTATTTACCGAATGTATTTTTTGACCATTATTTTCCATTTCCATTATGCTTTTGTTGTCTAGATGATTTTTCAAATGATGTTGACTTTACAACTCCACGGTGTTGTCAGTATAACACCTTACGATTGGTATGTAGATCTTTTTTGGATTTATTTAGATAGAGAACTAGTAAGAAAGATCTACACTCTCACAATTCTTTATTATAAGGTTGAGGCAGTATTTTTCTTGCCTGAATCAATTAAAATAACTGGAATAGAGGGAATCTATCGACTTTTCATATTGTGCTAGACTAAGGAGATTGATTTGTGGTAGTGTGGCTAGTTTCACCTCCTAAGTTTATTTCATAGATTTGATTATTTGTAAAAATTGTGGATGTATTTACGGAAAGAAGTATTCTTTTCATTTCAGTTGCAGGAATATTACACATTTTCTGCATTAGGTTCAAAATAACATTTTCGCATGAATTACAGGAGAGTGAAACTCCTTTGGTAGTTTCACATGTAAGGATGTGTAATTTCGTGACATTTTATTAAAATTTCATCATTTTTGATAACTTTAGGGAGTAATTGGTGGCTCCTTATCTGGTAAATCTGCATTGATCCAGAGGTATATAACAGGTACCAACCCTAAAGAAGATGTCATGCCGGGAAAGCATAAGAAAACAATTAATATACGTGGGCAATCAAGTCTCCTGTTGATTCGGGACGAGACCGGACCACCTGATTATTATGTGAGTATTTGTGTAGATATGTAAACAATACAAGAGCTTGTTCACATGAAAAATTCTCTTCAAGAATTACCTTCAACAAAATTAATTTATTTTGGTGTTTTTGACCGAAACGAAACTTTTTCTCGGGTAGTTTGAAGCCATGGCTTCGCAAAAATAATTCATTTTTAACTTCCAAGCAGAAGAGATTGATATGTGTTGCTTCATGTGAGAACGTAATTCTAAAAGGGGTGGATGATACTCTGCTTTGCAATGTTTTGATGTGATCAAGTTACAGTTTAGACACGTTGATGATGCTTGATTCAATAGGTATTTCGTCTACTATTTTGATATTGTCTAAACATGTACTCAACAGAATTAGTGTTTATGATTGAAATTACTTTTCCAACTAAAAAATAACTTCTCATGAAACAAAATTATAAAACTGTTAAGTATTGCATCTTATTTTATCTAGAGAAGTTATATTTTAGTCTCTGGGGATGTGAATTAACTCTTGAACTTAATAATATCGCGCATACCAACGAAAGAGAAAAAACAATTAAAACTTTTTCGTAAAAACCTTTTGATACTTTTGATACCATACACGGCCAATTAGGGCTCAAAAAGTGAACGAAGCAGATGCGTGAAGGTTCGCATAAAGTATGCCACAAGACGAGTGTATATTATCCTATTTTTCATTTTTGTTATTTTTAGTTTTCGCTCTGGGCAGATACAGTTATTCTTGTGTTCAGTCTCAATGATGAACACAGTTTTAACGTCATCTCAAGTTATTACGCTAAGATGTTGACCTACAGAAACGAGACTACAAACCTTCTACCCTGCATTCTAGTTGGAATCAAAGGTATATTTAATTTTTTCGTCGTTATTGTGCCAATTTAATACTAGCTAAACGAATGTAGTCAGGAATTTATGCCCGTCTTTCCTCTCGTCGATTACAAGAGCGAAAGATATCCTATCCTGGTATCCTATCTAGATGAATTGCGATGTTTGTATTTGACATAGAGTTACTAACGACCTTAACATATAGCTAAGAAGAGATTGAATTTTTGTAGAATTCTTACTGACATTTCTATGTCATTTCTATCGTTTTTAAATGTTTGTTAATGTGAATGTGAATGAAATCACCGGAAATTTGACTTCTCCTTAGGCTCATTACCCGAAAACCAATAAGCTAATTAACAGTATAGTAGCTACTTGTTCACCAACAACTTCTTGCCTTTTAAAATAATATATCTTGTTTGCTATATCCTGAATTGCAATTTGTTTTGAAATTTCAATATTTGAAATTTATAAGAAAGCTACTGGCATTATATTCGGACGTCTAAAAAGAAAAAAATGCCCGATATGTTTTATATATATGAATGTATATATATTGGAGCTGATTCTCGCCCAATAAACTTTTTAATCATTGCTTCGTTTTTTTTTGTTTTTTTTGTGTTTTTTTTCAGACGATAGCATCATCAATGACAGTTTAAGCGATACCAACGGAACCGCGACTGGCGTGTCTGTAGCCAGAATCAAGAAGTTCATCAGCGACCATCGGAAATGTCCATACTTCACTGTATCACTGGAAACTGGTGAAAACGTTAACGATGTCTTCCAAACTGGTATGGTTTTCTTAAAGTTATTTTATTTCGCTTCAAATACTTTGACCTAGAATCTTAGGGTTCTTAAAAGAAATTGTTTTCAACTAGTTCTTGAATGTTTTTTTAAATAGAATGTTGGTCGTATTTTGATTAATTTTTGACCAAGGGTCTCCAGCACCCAAAGCCTGAGCGTTTACAACGTTATTGGATGGGTTGTTCCAAAATTATATTTGCATACCCAGGCCGATCAAAATGTTCCACATGTCCATGTATGTTCATAATTTCACTTGAACAGCGTATTTTGTAGATTTATCGATTTATTTGTAAACATAACTCAATCCCTCCTCACTCCAACAGGTGCTGAGAAGATATCGGTGATCCAAAACCTCTCACCTCGCAGTAACAATGGCAACTTCGAGCAGATGTCAGCTTCGTTTACGTCATTGAATACCCTTAGCAACGGCTTGAACAGTTCATTTAGCGGCTCTCAGAGTTCCCTGAAGAAAAATAAGCGAAGAAACACACTGTTTTCATTGGTAATTAAAATTAATCTCTTATTCAAGGTTTTTGGGTCCAAGAGCCTAGCCTGGATTCCTCGCCTTATTTAGTTTCCTCGTTTTTTTTTTTCTAGCGTTTGAACTGAACGCCAGATCTCTCATTTTGGGGCTAAATATTTTTACAATGCTATGGCTTCAAATTACCTGAAATAGTCTCATTCCTGTCCGAAACACAGAAATGAGTTAATTTTGGGTTCATTTGGGCTCTGTTTCGCGCTCGTTTCATGATGAACGGGGGAAAGTAACGCAGTAGTAAAGTATGAATAAGAATAAAATGTAATTTGCTTTCATTAGACTATAATATTACTGTCTTTGCGATTTTTTTAGAAAGGTGAAAAGAAAGAAAAAGAAAAAGAGAAGGAGAAGGAGAAAGACAGAGACAAAGAGAAGGAGAGCGATGTAACTTATGACGATATTGGGAGTGGTCGTAGTATACCAATTAAACAGGTATGCCACAGTGAGATCTATCACGAAAATATATATAAGTTCTGGATTATGTTAAGTTCTCTGCTGAGAATATTAGCATTCAAATTCACTAAACATTCAATTGATTTCTCTGATTTTTTCATGCGCATGCAATGCGATTTTGTTGCATTGTAAGCTGACCTTTTAGTCACATGATATAGTAATATAATATAATTTTAAGAAAAGATTGGGGTTTTCAAACCGTTGATATTTACATACTATATATATATTGCAACATTTTGTTTTTCTTGTTTATGATCATTTTCTTTTCTTTTTTTTTTGGGGGGGGGGGGATGGGGGGAGGGGAGTTGCCTGATTTAATAATTTTCCTACCAGCACACAACGTTAGAACGACGTTGTGTGGACGTTTGTATGATCGTCAAAACGTTGAAAAGACATCGTAATAAGGTTGTTTTGATGTCACGTGACGGCTGGGTTGGTTGTGTATTTTTGAAATTTTGTTGTTTCTTTGTGTTGTAGGGCTATTTGTATAAACGGAGCACTGGATCATTAAAGGAATGGAAGAAGAAATATGTCATAATCACGGATGATCAAATATTCACTTACTACTCCTCCATGAAGGTTAATATAAAAATAACGCTGTTTTTGCATTATCGATTTATCGATATTTATGGTCTGTACTTTTTCATTTATGCCCGAGGTGAAGACATCAGACGAAACAAATGTTTAATTTATTTTGTTATTGTTTCATCCCTATGATTTTTCGAAATAAAGAAGACATTGCAGTGGCGTGCATAAATATTATTTATGACCTCAAAATTTCCACTCACGCCCACAAAAAAAGCGTCAAATACATTACAATGCCATTGAAATGAGTTTTAAAAGTGCAATAACGCTATTTTTGCGGGCGTTTTATATATTTACCGCCCGCAATTTTTGATTTATGCTCGCCAGCGCAATTTATGCCCGAGGCGTAGCTGAGGGTTTTAATATATTTTATTATTCTCATGAGAAAAGTATGCAATTTTCCCAAGCAATTCTTCGTAACATCCTTATGATTTAAAATTCAATTCACCTATCTACCACTCCCTGCTAATATTATGATAATTAAAGATCATCGAGTATTTCACCTGTACAGAGCACATTTGGAAACAAAAAGAGTGTATCCTTATACCCGTAACTAGTTTTTGTTTTGCGCGGTCGGAGCTCAAGTGTAGATAAGTATACTATTGTAGAGTTTAACAACTAAAATAACATATTGGCCCAACTTTTATCAAAGGTGAGATTAATATTATTTGTAACGGTGACAAACTTCAAAGAAGACCACGGCAGAAGAAATTCTTGGCCTTGATTTTTATTATTATCATGTGTTATTGCAAAAGTAGTTTTCTACTACCTTACCTTTGGAAGTTGGAATTTCGAGAATTTTACGCAAAAATTAATCCCCCTGTTTATTTTTTAGGATTACATGGATGATGGCCATGCAAAAGCTTTCAAATTGATTCATGCAACTGTAAAGACACCTGGGAAACGAGGCTCCAAACCGTCACACCATTGTAAGAATGTGCTAGCCTATGTACGTTAGAAAGGCGTTGAATGGACATTGAAATAACGATATGTGCTGTTTGTTTTGCTGAACTTGATATTAGATTGATATTAGATTTGTGGTCCGAAAGAAGAGTGCTAACAACTTCAGTCCCTTCTGAATAAGTTTCAATTCTTATACTCTTCTAAACTGAAATTGCACGACTTTTTCTAATAATTCTCTATTGAAATACTCACTTTTTTATATATTTCAGCAACCCCTCAAAAAGGACATCGACGTAGTTTATCCAGCAACAATCTTCTCGCTGTAAGTCAAACCAAACCCCCTGACCCGACACCTCCACAAGAATGCTATGTCATATCAAACAACACAGCGAACGATAACGTAGACGGGGGTTATAATACAAGTAACGGATCGCCGACTATACATCAAGAAGTTCCGATCGGGAGAAGTTCAAGTGATGGGAAGGACTATGTAAACTCGAGCATGCGCACTGCTGCTCTAACACACGACTCGTACCCGACTAAAAAAAAGTATAAGAATCGTAACAAATCGTGGGAGTTCGAATCGAGTCATCTCGATCCGAGCACGAACGATGTCGGAAGTGACATTGATGGTACACTCTTCATGCCTTCCACCCCTGTCAACAAAAAGAAAATGCATCGGCGACAGAAAAGTAACGCGCTGCCGAAAGATTTGGTCGCGCTGGAAGGCGGACGTGCTACTGATACAGGTTCGTTGTAAAATATTTGGGAAATTTTTGCTCATGGAGCTTGTTACAAGGTTTTTCCTTTTCTACCCAACGATTGGAGTCTGTAACTTCTTATATTTATTTCAGAGGATATTGATATCATGTTTTCCGTGGTTTACTTCGATGGAAGAACGTTAGATTTCGAATGCAGTTGCATGGAGGTAATATTAACTTAATAATAAGGGCGAAAGTAAACGTTCAATTTCATGGATATTTCATTATCTTATGTGTTATTGAGTGCCCGATCATGATAAGATTATTTTCATTATTTGTCAAATTTGTGTCAGAATCCTGAAAATCTACTGCATACTCTCGTTAAGTGGGACACTCAAGAAAAGCGTATTACTTAGTGGATGTACTACTTAACCGAATGCTTTATTAGGGTAAGAAAATCCAAAGGACCGGAAAATTCCGTGCTAATAAACAGGCATCCTACTTATCCGGTGTATCACGTAACAAAAGCATTCTGTATTTGCCATTCCTGACCGGAAATTGCGGCGGTAACTTTTAACCATTTGAAAATAATTATCATTTGATTTATTTATAATTTATTTTTGAATAGTCTACCGTCAAGCTACCATTCAGTAACTCGATAAATCCTTGGATATATCAGCATTGAACATTGACGTCGTTGCGACGTCTTACCAACGTCCATACAACGTTAATGCAACGTTGTGTGCTAATTATGATTTGAACTTCTTGTTTTCCAAGATTTTCTTCACCTTCCTTATTCTTTCTTTGTGTTGTCATTAGGA
>JAUEKX010071016.1:0-12505 GCA_031834005.1 Dendronotus venustus
CTGAAATGAGCGTTTGAAATCAACATATTTAAAGGGTGGTAAATCAATCTTAAGTGCATTACGAGTTGCACGAGATTAATGCGTCAATGTATCAATAAAAATAAAATTCTGATAATATATATTCTTATGGCGATACTTTATTGACAAATTACACAATCAAATCATCTTTGTTCACCACTTGTCCCTTATTAGTTTTTGCATTTTTGCAAGTAATTTTAAGGCAAGATGTAGTATTTTATCCTAATATCAGAAGATCAGGAAATAATTTGTTTTTTGTAAATTCAAAAATAAAATCAGCTCTGAGATCAGTGTATATTAGTCCAGTCTCTGATTTTTTGAGTGTTATTCTGAGAAGATAAGGAACATGTATTTATAAGAGATAGCTGGCAAAGACTGGCAGATAATTAGTGTGTTATGTATTTGCAAAATTCCTATTGTTTTCTTCCTTCAATTTTATGTTAAAATAAAAAAGTGTTACCTGGGTAATATTAGGGTTTTTATGTATATATAATGTTATTTTGTTATTTCATTTTGATCGATTTGATACATGATTTTTTAGTAAAATTTCCTCTAGCTGATAATGCTAGAAATATAAATGTATATATATATATATATATACTGCAAATCCTTGAATAAGTGCCCACCACCTACACCTTAAGAAACAGGTGCTTGTTCAAAATTTTAGCCAAAACAAGTTTCTGAAAGTAAGTTTTAGTCTTACAGGAACAGGAAAGGCAGTTAGCTAAAAAAGAGTAGGAATAAACAACAAAGTTTGTTCTTTTCATTTTAGATAGATATAGATATTATGTAATTGTGAAAAAAATTTTGTTTTAATCTTGGAGAAAATAAAAAGCTGTGAAATCCTTCTTTTACTTTTTTGTCTTTGCTTTAATTGCTTTGACATCCAAAAAATCAAATAAGCACCCCCTTTGAGACTCAAAAGTTAAATAAGCACTTGCTCACTTATTCAAGGATTTACGGTATATATGAATTGTATATTAAATATATATATATATTATATAAATATTGTGTGTGTGTATATATAATTGCATTTGTCTTGATTTATCAAATTAATTGGATAAACCTCATTTCTTTGAAAAAAATAAATGGTTGCAGTTGAGATGGTTAAGTGTTGTTGTATTTGAATGGATCCTAAATAACAAGAGGAACATAAAATGTCAATCCCTAATCCCTATCCTTGGAAAACTCTATTCCACCTTGCAATATCAATCCCACAATTGAAAATTAGTCACTGAAAACATTTGTTTGTAATAACAAGTGTGATTAATATATTTTATATATAATGACAAAGCTGAATAAGAATGGTCACAGTTAAGATAATCTTCCATTGTTTCTCTGATGCAAAAATCACCCATTTGTTTTCAAGTTAGTAGTCTGTGTTTTATTAATTAGGTAACTATGTTTAATAGTATTGCAAATTTTTGTTTAAACCTGCAATAAAGAATATACAAATCTAACTGTAAGTAATATTAAGGTTATATTGTAAGGGTACATAATACATAGTAGGTCATTAAAATAACTTTATCATAATTATTCTTTTATATGTCTTAATAGTTTTTTAGTTACCAAATTTACTTTTAGTATCTAGGATTGGGTAGTATTTCAAAACTTTGGCTTGTTTAGTCTGGAATTTTTTTTGTGTTTAGTTTTGTAATCAACATGGTCATACTGTCAAAAGAATGCAAATAAATAAACAAAGAAAAAGAAAAATACAGTGGGTTTGCAGTATATATGTGTTACGTTACATTGTATTTTAATATTTATTTTTTTGTGCTGTTCATCATGATGATATAAGAAAGGTTCTTTTTATTCTACTGTTTTTAATATATATAGTGGTAATATTTTATTTTTTGAATATTCTAATACTGTAGTAGAACAAAATGTTCTACAATTTCTCTTTAAGTGTTCAATATTCAGCTCAAAGCAAGCTTACATATATAAAGAAAACATGCAATGTATTTTGATTTCAGATAAACTTTTTCTTATTGATGTTCTTATTACAACAGGGCTATATATTTGTAAGGTTATTACACTTGAATGTTTGTTTTGTTATTACTTTGCATGTGATAATGCATAACACCATACTGTTTATTAACTTTGAAAACATGATTGAAAAAAATGGTATAAAACAAAGGAAGTGTTGTTTGTTGTATTTTATTTTTTAAATATAAACAGTTTTTGTTTGGTAAAATCTGTAGTTTCATATTATATAATTGGTATTTTTATGTTTGAGATTGTCATATTAATACATTATAATATTATATAATTGTTTTCTAATGATATATACCGTAAATCTTCTGTCAAAAGGTTTTCCTCAACATTACATAAAATTAAATGTTACCAAATTCATAGTTTTCAAATGCTAGTTTATTGACTTATGTAGTAGCATGTTATGCAAGTTTGTCTTATATTTTATTGAAAATTTGTTACTGTTTTAGTGCATAATGATAAATGAAAACTCATCAAGTATGTTCAATAACGACTGACCAAAATGCCAGAAACTTTAAATAACAACATCCCTCCCTCTATAAGTCCTACACGGATTGAGCAAACACAGAGTACTTATCGCTCTACTCTTCATGTTTTCCTTCCAAATGGAGAATTCAGATCTGTCAAATTTGGAGATCAATCTGACCTTAAGGTATGTTTTAGAGGATCGTTTATGTACTTAATCATTATTTTATTGTAAAATACATACTTTGATTATGTTACAGATTTCTCTGTAATTTGAGATTAAAAGTAGAAACAACTTGAAATCCATAGAGATTGTTTATTTACATTTGTGGAGTGTGACTGGGAATCTTTTCCTGAATATTAGTCATCAAGAGAAGAAAAATTATATGAACCACTTTATTTCAAGCTGGTATAATTTGAAAACTTTTATGATTTAGAAGTGATCAAAAATCAGCATTTTCCTCCCTCCCTTTCCTAAACTTTTAGAGAAATCATACTATTCTCATGGAAATCTTAAATATCTATAATTTATTATAAACTTTTTTCATATTTTTACCATTTCAGAGTATCATTGAGATTGTTATACGAAGGTTGGGAGCCAACATCTCTTTGTCTTCCAAATACTATGGGGTTAAACTGCAAAACACTGAAACCAAAACTTTCCACTGGTTAAACCCATCTTTAACCATGATTGAAGTGAAATCAAAATATAGAAATGAAAATACTGATGATATATGGAGGTATGTTTTGCAATTACAGTTAATAACTGATTCTAAAATTATGTCAATGGTGAAACAACCATATACACTCCCTTTGACTTTTTTTCTCTGAACAGTATCTATTTCTAAATTTTATTGATTATACTTTCCAAGAGCCAAAGATTTATGACAAAAATATTTTTGTTTTTAGATATCAGTTGCGTATACGATACTTGCCACCAGTTATGAAGGAGCTTTATGGAGTTGATAAAACAACCTTCTATTTCCTTTATGATCAGGTAAATTTTATAATATTGGTAAATTATCAAACAATATGTCGTTGTGATATTCCTAATGATTTTCTAGGTACTAATTTAAAATTAGGTCTATCTGTTTTAAATAAAGGATCCTTCTATGCTATTGTTTTAGGTAAGAGCAGAATACATGAATGAAATTGCCAATGAAGTGGAAATAGACCTAGCATTTCAACTTGGAGTTTTGGTAATGAAACGATTTTTCAACAACATGCCTCAAGTTGCTCTGGATAAAAAATCAAATCTTGATTATATTGAGTAAGTTATCATCTTAAGCACTGTTTCAATATTTTGTTTGTTAATTTTAATTTTTTGTCAACCTACCTTAAATACCATTTTAGACTTAGTTAATGATGATATGATGATATCTGTTTGTCCAATATTTATTACATGATTTTACATTTCATTGTTTTAGAAAAGAGATTGGACTACAACGGTTTCTACCAAACAAAGTACTGGAAACTATGAAGGTATAGCAAACCATTTATTTAATTTTGGGTCAACCTAAAGTTTAATACAAATTTAAATAGATTGGTTGTTTCAATAGATTGTCTCAATGCCTCTATAATGTCTGCAGCAATTAGTGACTTATATCGACTTGCTATTTTAAGAGACACAGGTATCTGTGTCAGTGAGTTGGGTACAATCATCCAGGACCAAGACGTTTGGGGAGTTCACAGCTTGATAACCAGCCCGGTAGCTGAAAGATGATGATAATGATAAACTAAATATAAATCTCTTCATGAAGCACAGACGTTAGAAGCTAATGAGCTTCGATTTTGTTTTTCTAGGTACAACACATTAAGAACTTCTAACAATTGTTTTCATTACATTTTCAGAATAAAGACATAAGAAAAGGAATTCAGAAATTATTCAAGCAATATGCAGACTTCAAGGAAGATACCTGCTGCTTTGAGTTCTATAACTTGCTCAAAAATGTTCATCGTTTTGATTTGGAAGTTTATAAATGCTCTCTTGGGGTTAGTAACTCTTTTAATGACTTATGTATTCCATTATTAAAAAACAACATTTATTTCAGAAGCTGCATTATTAGAGGGCAGTGTTTATTAGAAGATGGTGTTTATTAGGTGAAAATACTAATTATATTAATTATATTATCAGGGCGCTTGGTCAATTCCAGTAGAAGTTTTGGTGGGACCTAGTGATGGAATAAGTTATCGACCAGAGCAAGGATCTAAGGTACTGTTATCGTTAGATTAATTTTACCAGGATTGAACTTTTATCAAAGATAACATCTATCTTGGTTGTGAAATACAGTTTCTTGGCTGACCAGAAAGATACGATGCAACAGTTTAAATCTGCAGTTTTAGAACTATACTTCTTAATAAACCTAGAAAAATTTTATTGATTTTTAGATAACACACATGGCAGACTTTTCATCGATTCGGTCAATATATACTTCAAAGGTTGGGTCTGTAGCAGGAAAAGCTACTTTAAGTCTGAGTGTTGAGGGAAGCTCTGAGGTGATTTTTTTTTTCATATTATTGTTTTCCAAAAGATCATACTAAAATACAAATTACTTTAGAAGGATCTATGATAACAAATGGCTTCAAAATAACTTGAAGTATATATATATATATCAAAACAAATAATTTTGATTAAAATGGTGATAAGAATTGGGCAGTTTATAGACTTTCTAAGGTTCAGATTTTATTCTAGTTAACCTTGTCTGTTCTAACCTTTGCTTCTATTTCATCTAGCCATTGAACTTCACAGTTGACAATGTGAATAAGGCGACAGAGTTAGCCGACTTGATTGATGGATATTGTTGTTTATTGAACATGCAACATCCTCAATCTCTTATCACCAAAAGAGCTGGTAAGTTTATTATTTTTATTTTATTAAAGATTAAAATTGCATTTTCTATCAGGGAATACTGTACAAAAGAACCGCGTACCAAATTATGATATCATACTTAGTCTTTTTTTCAATTCAAAACATCAGCAAAACAAAAGAAAATATTCACTAAAGAGTTGAACATTTTGCTTTTCCTATTTACTAAAATTTAGTATTTCTCGTGCAAAAATGTTTTGGTGTCGATGTAAACAAATAATCGTTCTTTCTTTCTGATACAAAATAACCATGGTTATTTCTCCAGTCAGTTCAGAGAACATTTAAAATAAAGCAAGTATTAGAAGGAAATTTTGTTGGTCTGCGTAAAATTCCCCCCCCCCCCCAAAAAAAAAAATATTTGTCTAACAGATGAAGATGTAGATGTATGTTATAACGCTTAAAAGCATTATATGACCCCAAATAATTTAACGATTTTAAGAAAAACCTGGACAAAAACCGTAAACAAATTGGAACCTCTGTTCAATTTATTCTGTGCTTATAAAAAAAGCTTATGTGAAATTATTGCAGCTGCATCTATGGAAAGAAAGGAAGTCCACTTACAGCATGTTTTTTTCATCTTTTCAGATAGCTATCGTACACTTCCATCTATTCCAGTGGCTCGACCGTAAGTTCTAATATGTTCCTTATTTCTCATCATTTATACTGCCTTTTCTATTATGTTCTTTGTGTTTCTTATTTCATTTTATTTCTTGATAGGACGACCGACTCCAGTTCAGTTAGTATTATCAACCATCGAATATCAGCTGGTTCTTCTCTATATAACTCAGGCAGTGAGTTTTTTTATTTGATTTCATCAAAAGTTAACAAAAAAAACCTTTTCGATTGGGAAACTCTTTTTTTAATCGTTTCAGGGCTTTTTGTTGCTTCTTTACTTGTTTTGCCTTGTTATAAAAGGTTCTCTTTATAAAATTTCAAACAAAATCATATATTCTAAGTGTTTAAAAATTCAGAGATATCAACGGAATGGTTTTTTGTTGTTTTATTTTCTTCTTTTCTTCTCTATTACATAATCACATTCATTTATTCTTGTAAAAAAAAGAAGAAGAGAAATACAAGAAAATAAACCCGTTAATGAAAGGTTTGTGTTTGGTGAAGAGGGAAACACACACAGAGATTTGTACTGTTCGAAAAGAAAGAAAAAAATTTAAAAAGTGAAAGTATAATTTGGTGGGGAAAAAATATGAATGAAAATACTAGAGCGACTGTTCACACTGTGTTGTCTTCTTATTCATCTGCAGATGCTGACTATGCAGAAATTCCCGATGAAGACGAAGACGCTGACTATGCGCATCCTATGGCGGGTAAGGGTGACTAGATTACGTCATTATTATATCAATATCCTAACTTAGTTGTTCGAGGAGGGTGCTTGTTTAAGCCAATGCGGCTCTTTCAGATAATTACGATACTTTTCTTTGAATTGAAAAATAAATTTGTCAACAAGAATACAGTAAAATATGTTGTTATATGTTATTACTGCTCTTTATAGCCAAAGATTATGAGGTTGCAGTTGAGAGTTTGATTCTAGAAGAAATTATTGGTCAAGGGCAATTCGGCGACGTATATAAGGGTGTTTTTAAATCCCCAGTAAGTTTTTTGTTTAAATAATTTTAAAAATGTTCGTGTTCTAATTCAATTACCAAAAAAGTGCACTATGAAAATAAATAGTGGAAAGATCCCTATAAAATCACATAATTTCGCTGTCTTTATTGGTTTTTGCGAAAAATTTATTTTTCTATCAGTATTTTTATATTATATAAATAGGTTTTTCAAAAAAAAAAAATTGGATGTTGAATTATCAGACGCAGTTCTAGAAAGTCGGCAGCATAAGTGTAGGAGAGCAAAAAATTAATTATGATAAACACTACAAGATATTGTCTTTTCACTCTCCTTCGTAGAGGTTACCGACCCCCTGATTCGCCTCTGATTGCATATATATAGATTCGCCTCTGTTGACAAAATGCATCCGTAAAAATTACTTTTTATTTCTTCACATGAAAATGAGACACATGACAATACTATATATGTATAAAATAATTCTAGGAATGTTTGTATGAATTGTGTATTTTTATTTGTAGAAAACAATGACAGCAATACCAGTGGCCATCAAAACATATCGAGAAGATACTGAAAAAGAGCACGAAGATGCTACTAGATCAGAAAAATTCTTAGAAGAAGCTTGTACGTTGAACCTTTTTAGCACTATAACATACAGATTCCTGACTCTAATCTCAGTTTCATGCTAAAATAAAAGACATTTAGTCCCTATCACATTGCAATGATATATATATATAAAAATCTGTTAATCAACATCTACAGAGAAATGGTTTTATAGCAGCAAAGCAACTAGGCACGTGAACGAGCTAGGCCTCAAGAATTGTGCATTTTTGAATAGATTTTATTGATTGATTTTCGGACATTTCATCTGTCAGAAATATATGAATTAGACTCTTGTGATATTATTTTCTAAAGAATTGTCGAAGTAGAAAAAGTAGTGTGATA
Organism: Dendronotus venustus; assembly: GCA_031834005.1. Taxonomy (NCBI): domain Eukaryota; kingdom Metazoa; phylum Mollusca; class Gastropoda; order Nudibranchia; family Dendronotidae; genus Dendronotus; species Dendronotus venustus. Next base: position 7,862 of record JAUEKX010071016.1, read on the forward strand.
ATTAAAAACGTACTCTGCCCTATGGTGGCAATGCAATCTAAGAAAAACGATTAACGCAAAAAGTTCTATTTCCTACCTCAATTTTGCTTGAATTTGGATTATACGCATGCGCATGGTGATTGTCAATGGCTTTTTATTGTTTTGTTTGTAGACCTAATGAAACAGTTTGATCATCCTCACATTATTAAGCTGATTGGTATAGTGTCAGCGAATCCCATCCGGATTATTATGGAATTGGCGCCGCATGGCGAGGTAAGAAATTTTGTTTAGATTATGTGTTACTGACTATCGAATCAATTCCAATCGCTGAATGTTCTTTACCCACACAGCCTTCGTATGGAAACTGCATTATGCTCATCAATTTCCTATTTTCAATTTTCAATCAATCAATTTTCGGGGAGTCATACTGTCAGTATCGTGACACCGAGGCGAGACTAAAAGTCCAAAAGATTGACTAAGGAGATTGTTATCCGAAATGGAATGTCTTATCTAATCTTACCTAGCAAGTGGACAGTGACTGATATCGAACCCTGTAACCTCTCGAAATCTCTCGTGCCTTATCATAGTGTAACTACAGTAAATCCTCACTATCCTGAACCTTTATTAAAAATTATTTGTTATTTTTGTTTATAGCTCCGTTCGTACCTTCAGCACTATCGTCTTCAGACTGACGTCGAAAAGCTGGTGACGTATATCTTTCAATTGTGCACGGCGCTTTCTTATTTAGAAAGTAGAAACTTTGTTCACAGGTGAGTTTTGTGTGCATAAAATTAACTATTTCCTATAAAAACGGCGATATTTCGAGGATTTACGTATATGTTATGAATCGTTCCAGAATTCATCAATAAGTTGCTCTTTTTCTGATATTCATCAGGGATGTAGCAGCTAGGAATATTCTTGTTTCTGACATCAACACAATCAAACTGGCAGACTTCGGGCTATCACGAAGCATAGAAGACCAGCAGTCGTATTACAAGGCGTCGAAAGGTAAACTCCCCATCAAGTGGATGGCACCGGAATCCATCAATTTCCGGCGGTTTTCGTCGGCATCCGACGTGTGGATGTACGGTGTATGTTGTTGGGAAATCCTCATGTACGGTGTGAAGCCATTTCAAGGAGTTCCTAACGAGAAGGTGATCGGAAAGATTGAGAACGGTGAACGGTTACCCTTACCACCGAATTGCCCCATCAACTTGTACCGTCTCATGACGGAAGCGTGGAATTATGAACCGTCGAAGAGACCTACCTTTCAAGAACTGAAACCAAAATTAGGGTAGGTGTATAAGTGTTGGTATTTTACAATTTCCAAATGTCCACCGCCTCCATTCTTATTCATTCCGACTCGTGTCTATCGACGAGCTTTCTTTTTATGAGGGATCCAAAGGCCTATATTGATATCTTTTATATGAGATCAAGTTCATTTAGACGTTCATTACGTTAAAAAAGGTTATTAAAATGTCGTTTCAACGTTTCAATGTTGTCTTAACGTCCATAGAACGTTTTATGACTTTGAATTATTTGAAAACGTTTAGTGCCATTGTACACGAAGAACGATTTAGTGGACAACAAAAAAAGAAAAGCGACGATAGAAGAACCAAAATTCCTGGTACGTATTTCTGGGATTTTTTCACGCAGCTCAGTAGTAACTTGAGACCTATAGCTAAATTTTTGGGTTTATTTAGGGAAATCTACAAAAGTTTCTTGGTAGGTTTTCTAATCCGAGATCATACCAACAAATGGTTGAAAATAAAGACCTCTTTTGCTCGTTTTAGAGAGAAGTTGCGAAATTAAAACCCCACGAAAACTCCCACCTTTCAGGCAAGGTTTTGTTGTAATCAGTTAGCACGTAACATGTTTATCCGCGTAGGTTATGACGTGGTTTCTTATAAAAGTAGTTTCTACAACAGAAAAAAACACGGAGTCTTAAGTCGGCTGACTGTATTTTAACATCATCAAACATGTAGATCTCAAGTAGTGTAAACAAACTTTGTCGGTTTGTTTTGATTGAGTTGTCACGCAATCAAGATCATGAATGGCCAGTAATCCTAATTTTGTTTTCGCTCAGTGGGGGTCTTTGTTCGTAAACTAATCAGCATCAGTGTTATAATGTTGTGTCGAGTGATTAGTTTTTTCCTTTGTTCCTTACCTTCTTCTACTTGAAGCTTATCGCGTCTTAATTTCTCCCCTGTAAGCATCTGTTAATTGATTTTGACTTTTCTCAACAGACTAATAACAAAGTCTAGAAGTTTAGTGAGGTGGTTCCTCTCTAAAGTGTATTTTGTTTGTAAGGCTAATGGTTTGAAAACAGTCTGGTTTCATATTTAGGTGGTCGCCATCCGATAGATTTCTGATTGTGATTTTTATTTTCTTCTCAATTTTAGCTAGTAGAACCTTCCTTCCTTCTTATTATTGAAATTATATTTCATGTGTGGCACTTTATTATGTAATACAAATGATTGTTCATATAATATCATAGTTCATAAAAACCATCATTAGAACGTTCATCAATAACGAACGCTTAATTTCAATAAAGATATGCGGGGAACATTAACTTTTGGTTGAAGAAAGTTCATATAGTTTGATCGATAATATCGAATCATTTTTTTTTTGTGTGAAGTGACACAATAAACTACAATACTATTATGATTAATTACATTTTTTTATTTTGTTTTTGCTCTCAGGACACGATGAATCACTTGCTCCACCAAAGGTAATTTACACTCACAATTTACACTTATACTCAATACAGCTCAATTATCATTATAATTCTTTTATATGACACTGGCTTGTGTTCATTTATGATTCATAAGTTATTGTTGTTGTTGCGAACCCAGGCTAAAACGATAATATTTCTCTTTTTTTTTTTCAGCCTTCGAGACCATCACCTTTCAATCGAGGTATTAATATGTTATTGTAGGTGATATTACAAAGAGTACCAGTTGGTCCCTTTTATTTTGGCAATTATATCTCAAAAACTCCCAAGTTATACTGAAGCGCTGAAGTTCTGAATAGATTTCTCATATTTGTAATTCTACAATTCTACAATTTTTTTCTTTTAAGATTCGAAATCAGTAACACTACCAAGGAATTTAAATCAGACTCCACCTGCATTTGATACAGCCAAAACAATCGGCACCAGTTCTCTGCCCAGGCCCTTCAATAAAGTGGCATTCGACCCACACAAGCAAAGAATGTCCTGGGCAAGTTCAAGATTCAACAATATACAGGTAATTAGCTTATAAAACTCTTTAATGATTTTGGAGCTTTTTTTATTTTTTTTGCATATTTTAATTCTGTTATCAGCATGATAATAAATTAATTTAGAATTATGACTCAAACGGCGCGCTATAATGACGCATAATCTAACCATTTGAAAACAGTTAGTTAGGAGTTTTCAATTTTTCTTTTACATAAAGAACGCGCTTTTTAATGTAATTTAAGACTTAATCATTAATTTCTTTTCTTTTCTTTCTTTCTTTCTTTCTTTGATTTTTTCTGAGCTGGTCATGAAAAAGCTCTATTAATTGAAAGATGTATCAGCGCAAAAGCTTTCTTCGCTAGATTTACAAAAATATGGTTGACAATATTTTTAGCCAAGATAACGCCGTAGGTTCTTGTTTTCGTTCCAGTCCTTATCATGCATGCATCATAGGTTTTACCAGGAACATTGGTTTTGCTCAAAAAGAGAGAGAATTTAGGAATGTCTTCTCATCAAACCATAAGCTTTCTCATCTAGTTTTTTTTCCCAAGACTTTTTTAAAAGAAAGCCGGATGAACCCGTCTTCATATACAGCTTACAATAATGTATTCACAAGGTACACCTTTTACAGGACATGTATCTCTAGCTTTAACAAAAAGGGGGAACTTCTATGCTGCGTTAAACTCACAAAGGGTTTGTAGAATGTTTTTTGTTTTGTTTTTTAATTTGAATGTATGTGGTAAAAGGACCTTTTTTGATATTATTATGTAGAGATACAGTCGTTGAACTTATTTTTCAGTTATAACCTCATGTAGGTGCTTAGAAGATTTAAAACTGATACTAGCGCCGATATTGATGCTGAACTGGCGTACATATTTCTTTCAATTCTCTCTGCCATTGGACCTTTTTGCTTTGTTTTTGGCTTTCCAGACTGTGCTAAATATAGCTGAAGACACGTCAAAAGAAAGTGTGAAAAGTTCTTCAAAAGAATTTATAAAATCTTTCAATTATGTATGGAGTTCGAAACAAATATTGAGCAAGATTTTGATTTTCTCTTCTCTTCTCTTCTCTTTTTTATCGAATAGTTGATAGGTGATAGTTTTTGATGAATTTTATTTTGTTGATGAAGAAGATGGAATAGAATGGAATTGAAAATTGATTTTTTCTTCTTCATTCTTGATTTCTCTTGTTTACTTTTCTTGTCACGATGTTAGCTGTTTCACCTATCATACCAACGTTTTAGATACCATTTCTTATCATTGTTCTTAGCTTTTAGGCTTGATTGTTTTTACTTATTCTGGTGGATGACCTAAAAATGTTAAATGTCTCGAATGCTCGTTTTGTTTACATTTTTTCAGGAACCTCTTTTTTTTGTATTATACTCGTAATTCTTTGAAGATTTAAAACGATATAATTATTCGATTATTTATTATTTAGCAAGATAT
>JAUEKX010071017.1:0-13042 GCA_031834005.1 Dendronotus venustus
ACCCATTGTTTTCCAGTTTAGATTTCAGCCTGATATTCTTATAAAACGTATTCTTATAAAAAAAAAAGCGTGTATCAGTGAAATTACGTAGGTTCTTCAGGTTTTTAAATTAATAGGTGGTTGTGGTTTTCTATATTATTTATGAAGCTAAACATAAATTATTTCTGTATTAACAAACTATATAGGGGTGATACATTTTGACAGAAAACCTGCTTATAAGTGGATCTGTATTAAAACGGGGCGCTGCTAATAGCTCAAAATCGTCATCTTAATATTATGCAACGTATCCTAAATGCAATATGTGACGTTCCAAGCGATTTGGAGTACATCCCAAAACATAAAATTTATGTTTCTCGAAAATTCAATAAAATCTATTCTTAATTTGTGTAGAAACAGTAGCATACTTCACACCTATACTTAATGATATTTTAACGATTGTACTCCAAATCGCTTGGATCGTCACATATGTGTTCCCGATTTTAATGTCTTTGTTTTTGTTTTGATGTTGGAGGAATTATATTCTTAACAGTAAATTGTTTTTTGTTATCAAAGTCAGTGGCACCAATTGATATTTGATATCAATTAAAAATCCCCAAAGGAAATATAAAAACTAATAAAATGCAATTGGAAAAAACAAAGAATAGGAAAGGCTAAATTTTTTTATTTAGAAATATTAAGATACTGAACAATCACCAGTTTCATTGGAATATATTATTTATTTTACACACATTACTTTAGCATAATTAAAATGTTGAGCTCGAGCTACTCGCAGTGTTCCGTTTTATACTATACACAATGTGAACTTTTGTATTTCAAATTTTGTATATATTTTTATATATTTGAGTTCAATGTAATAGAGAATTACTTACAAATGATTTTGCAGTTTGAGCCCCAAACAGATTTGTGTGAAGATTGAATTTGCGCAACGTGTATTTAATATATATGTGGTTTTATCACGTAAAACCCCATTATCTCAAAACTTCACAAACATCACTTTTAACGATGTTAAGGATATAAAACCAAACCTTCCTTTTGAATTAATTAAGAAACCAAATTAAAAAGACCTCTTTTCAATGGTTACTGCAATGAAAACAAAAAAAAGATGTAAAAAGAAATAATGAAATTTGTTCTCTCGCAATAATGTTTAAGCTTAGTTCTTTGCTCATTCAGATGTTTATCTAAAGTTAATTACCATATGGAACCTTTTCGATTGCTTCACCAACAGAAATATCTTTTTCGCTCAATTTGGATGAGTTCTCCACAAGATACTGTATATAATGCATCACTTCATGAGCTCGTTCCACGTTTTCACAACCATCTCGATGTACCAAACTTAAGTTGAGTTTGCTTGTTGAGTATACAAAAAAACCCATTGCTTCCACTCCAATGATCCACTGTCCACCAGTACAATAGATTGTATCAATGGTAAAATCATCATAATCCACTGAACCAGGGAAACTGCATTAAAAGAAGAAATAAACGTTAAACCATAAGTCACTATTTTTCCTGGTGACTTATGAGAACGTCACCAGGAAAATAATAGATATTCTCCGTAAGAACATCAGAATAAGATATTCCGTTTCGTAAGGCTAAAGGTACACAAAATCTCAAGTTCTAACAAAAAAGTATCCAAACTGGATATAAACAACAAAAATAATTATACCTTTTCATGTTGGAAAAATACATGCTACGACTTAAACCATTTAATTTTTCCCTGAACTTCGTAAATCGCCTTTTATCTTCAGGATTACTAAACATTTCTTTTTCAAAAGACGCATCCATCAAATAAAACTTATTTTCTTCACACAAAAGATAATCCAACTTGGCTTTAACTTGTTTTGCCAACTCCCAGAATTCGGACAACCTGGTAACACCAACGCCAATATGATGATTAACAACAGTTAAGTTACCACATGACCATGGAATGTCATTGGCTACTCTTCCTCGAAGATTTACTGCAATAACAAGATTGAAATATACTTCATCTGGGACTTTCTGTCGTGAAAACATGGATGTAGCAAAACCAAAACATTGAGCTGCACATAATGCTGATCCAACAGTAACTCCATTATTTCGACATTCTGCTTTGAATAATTCAAAAACACTTTCACTACTTGAATAAGGCGTAAATACAACTTTAGTCGACTCATCACTTTGTGTATGTGGTCATAATATCACTGGTGATGGAAAGTGCATTCGTACCATCCATTGCATAATGACTGTAAACAAGTATAAGATAAACTTCATTGTTCTTCGTATCACGAGATGGTTGTATATAAAACAATTTGACCGGAGGGTACGTTTCAAAATCTTCTCTCAAATGTTTGTTATTGTATTCAACACAGACATCTTTCCAATCACGGTTTTCGCGTAAAACTTCGAAATAATCATGAATTTCTTTTAATGGGGAGAAGTAAATATCTTCGCCATCCTTTCTGAGTGAAGCATTCAAATTGGGTTGAGATTTGATGACTTTATAAACAGCTTCTTCTAATCTTGCAACATCAATAACATTTTTTATGATCAATCTTATAGGAACGACAACATTCATGATATAATTTCGATCTGCGAGTAAACTTTCTAATTTATCTAGCTTTCTTGTTTGATCCATCTAAATGTAATCAAGAATTTTACTATTAACATAATTTAGAAATGCAGAAATGGTCATTTCTTTAAAAATTTCAGATGGAAACGAACTATTTACAATCATGTGAACAAATCAAAAGTTTTTTACATTTGCATTCTACATCTCTTCACTAGCTCTGAACTAATTAACAAAAAGCAATTTGATGATAAATGTAAATTATAATAATTATATCGTGTCTCGAGCTTTTAATGATCGCCATGATTATTGAACTTGAAAATTGATGCATTACTGATAATCAACGAATTACTCACTGGTTTCTAATCCACTGAATCTATTCTTATTATTCACGATGAAGAGGTTTTTAAACACTTTTACACTTTTGGTAAGCAACAGTGAAAGTGATCCTAGAGAATATTAATAGAGTGACCTTGCACATCAAAAATCATTACGATAAAGTATAAATTTAGTGACATTTTGACTCCTCAATCAAACCTCAATCAAATGGTCGATAAATCAAATTTTTATTATAATAATTTGAAAAAATTACAACTTTTAAAAAATTGCCGGCCTTTTTAAAGGTACGTTACCCCTAATCACTTTGAACATGAAAGGGAAATTCCTTCAAAAATTGTTGTTGATTGCAAGAAGTTTTTTTATAATAAACTAAATAATAAACTAAATAATAATAATAATAATAATAATAATAAATGAATAACAACTCTATGATGATTCAAACTACTTGTAGAGCTTGCAAGAGTGGAGAATGTTCCATATAGTAGATCCAAGAAAGGAAAATTATTGGCCCCCTTCAACATTATACGTTTCTTACAATGTGATACGATTAGTACGCTATTTAGGGAAAGAAAAAAATGGCAAGATCTGAGGGTATTAGCGGTATGTTAATCAAAAAAGATTCTATTTTATATCATCGGATGGTAAGTGAGACCTCCTTTCAAGCTTTTAAGGACTTGAAAAAAAGAGGATTTTTAAAGGTTAGAAAAGCTAGAAGATTTAAAAGTTATGGAGAAGTATGAAGAGTAAAATAACAAAAAAACTTAGCAAGACATCATGTTTTTGGTAGACGTAATACGATAAAAGATGTTTTACAAGATGAGCCAAATGATGAATTAAAACTTCGAGAAATTAAAGAAGTATTAGAAGGAAGCTTTGTTCGTTTTAGAAGTGAGTGTCGAATAAAGAATATTTTTTTAAACTTAGAAGAGTGTTTAAAAAAAGATTTTGAACGTCTTGTTTACCGATGAGATGGTGAAATGAATGTGAGACAAGTGTAAATTTCTCAGTATAAGTGTATAAGAGTAAAAAAAAAGAAGAGAGATTAGTTGTTGAGAGAAAGAGAAACACAGGGTTACGCATGGAAACACCATACAGTGATCAAGTTGCTTACAGCGTTACCGTGAGTTGTGAACTCGACACATAACGGAAACTGTTACTTTCGCAACTGTCTGAATGGTTTTAGAACTAAATTTCCTTAGATTAACATTATGTAGCATGTAAAGATTTTTATTTTATGTAAAGATGCCCGAGAAAGGATCCAATACACTAAAGTATCAAATATACTAAAGTATCAAGAGGGGTCAACTATGATTAGGGTACCCTTTGTGATGATTTGGGCTTTTGAATGATGTAAATAGTAAGTGTAACGATCCAAAGTGTAATGAAAAAACGACATTTACGAGACATTTACGAGGAGCATTAACGGGCATGTTGGATGTGGTGCGAGTATGGTAATGAAAATTTTGAAGAATCACTGAAAAAGTTGAAAGTCCCATACAAGGTTACTTTTGCCTTCAAAAAGTTGAAATGGATTTACCAAGTTTGAAGCTTCCACTTTAAAGATATCTTACAAGTTGTTTGGTTTAAAAAGTTGTGTTTTGACAGTGTAATTCGTGCTATGTCGACCCGACGAGCTGTCGTGTTATCATTCGACTACTTTAATGGGATAAAATTTCGTGGGGATTAAATTTCGCGTTTCCAGTAGCTAAGAAACTGAAGAAAAAGCTAAAGTATTTGGGGAGGAAAGGGAAAAAATAGCTAATTATTATCAGTTATTTTTGCATATCCATTTACGGTTAAATCTAAAGTCAGGAGTAAGCGGGTCATATTATTTGCAGAAACGCAAGTAATTTCGATGTTTTGCTTCTTATAAGTATCTAAAACTTTTTCATGTAAAACTTTAAAACTTCATCGATCAATTTGCACCATTCATCATTGTTGCTGTAATGGGTCTTATTGAAACTCAATGAAAACTTGTCTGAGAATTTAAATTGTGGAAGAGACTTTTTAGTTCCTCCATAAATTAGTTGCATTGGTAAAAACTTTTCATTCAACGGGATTGAGGAGGTTACAGTGATTGTTCTTTTATCCAAACTTTCTGCTACTAGGAACCGTTTTGGCATTTTTTTTTTCGCACGAGTGTTGTTCGACCAACAGGTACATATTTTGTAGGCGTCTGATCAATATTGATGATAAGTGAATCAGGAATCAAGAAATTGTAGCGGTTTACCTTAGTTACCGCTACTTTAATATTGTTAAAGTAGATCAGTTTTGCTTCTTTAAAAGCACCGTCAAGGATTTGTAGCTTGGACACTTGGACAAATTCCATTCTTCTGAATTGGTTATTGAGTCCAGTGAGAAGATTCGACATCGACATTCCCGATGAGGTTTGGATAGCGGATAGCTTTAGCACAATATACTGCGACATCTCCGGAGATAACAAAACCTCTGTTGCTGGCTGCTATAATATACTTCTGAACCATTCCGTCTATTCCGTCAAGGAGGAGTGGTCTTCTTTGCTTTTCTAAGTTTATTGATTTCTCAGGAACAGTTCCCTTTTTCTTTGCCTCTGCAATTTGTTTTTCGTATTTGTTTCGAAAAGTATGAGCATCACTTTTATTTAAGTTTGTGAATCTTTGTTTAAACTTTCTCGCCGTAGTTATTGCACCATTTGGGTGGAGTATATTTTCTATATGCTTATCTCTTGGATGATATATATTTCTATTTCAGATTCAACTCTTTCGATATCCACTTCACCAATATCACCAATACTTTGAGTGTTGAGCTTATCCTTCATGCTCATTTCACAAAAAGTTTGAGCAAGAAAGAAAATAATGTTTTTATTTTAAATTGCCATATCAATTTTTCATTCTCCTACATAGATACGATTTAGCCTATTGCGTTAAAATGGTTCATTTTAATCACTGTGACGGAGAGCTTGAGTCAAGAAAAAGTCACGGGGAAACATGCCGTTAAAGATGACGGATAACTGAGCTCCATGAAAGTTGAATCGGAAACTAAAAATTTTAAAAGGAAAGAATTAACTCGCACCGCAAGTGTAGAAGAATTCGTCGACGTTTATTGATTGACTATTCGACATAAACTGCAATGGATATTAACTCTGCACCTGATATCATCGAAATAAATGGCAATAGAGAACGAAATTCTAATAGAAATGCTGTTGCAAATACCTAAGTTGAGTTACAATGCCCACAATGTAACAAAAGCTTCAAGGCTCAATGGGGAGTGGGGAGAGCTGAAAGGTACCGATGCTGTAAAAACCATTCAATAGTGTTATGAAAGTATTGTTCATTGGAGAAGAAACTTGTTCCTCTTGCCAAAGGCTTAATAACTCCACTGTTGCGTGGCTTGAAAGCTCGCCACTTCGGGAATGTGCTATGACAGTGATCCATGTTATGCCAGCTCTCCTGCTACAGAAACCACCGAAGTCTTCAACAAGCAGAGATCATGTAAATGCACTTGAGAGGTGAGCACTGTGAATGCGTTGAATAGTTTAAACCAGAAAGTGTTCCTTCATAAATAATGTTATATTCGGAGTCTTGTCCGGTGATAGCTACCTATGTGCGCAACTGTTACACTGTACTGACTCGTCTTTTTGTTCTTGGTGGTTTCAAAATCAAATCGAACGAGGGACGACCTAAGGAGATCTGCTTGGTATGGCAATATATGCGATTGATTCGATATTATACTGAGACCACTCCTTGACTTGTTGGCTACGGTAACACAATTTGAAACGAAAGAATTGCTTTTTCTATTGACCTGACAGCTTTGGTTACTTCCCGAAACCGTCAAAATCGTGGCTAATTGTCAAGCAGCTGAAGCATCAACCCGATTTGATGAAACGAGTGTGAAAATCTCAACCTCAGAAACAGTAGGTTCAGCTTCCTTAACGATACTCTCAACCTCTTTCATGAAACATTCATCTTCTTCTAAATCAATATCCTCGAAAAAGGAGTCAACATCTTCAGTTTGGGAGCTAGGTCCAGCAGCATTCGTCATATTTATAGAGAGAAGATGCATGCCTACATGGACTGCCCCCATGTTGGTTTATGAACGACCCAGCATTGCGATGAAGTAACTTTCTTTTGACTATGATGATATTAATGTGGTGTTTGATTTTCAAAATGACAAGTCGTTTACTATTCAATATCTCATTTGAAGACAATATTTTTCATTTTATTACGATAATGATTCTCTTTTTTTTTCTTTGAAAACCCGAAATACCCAATATCAAATATTTATTGCCTTTTTTTTTGCATTTTTCATTCGCATAAAGTTTTCTGCAAGTCCATTGGAACTTGGTTGCTCTGGCTTCACTCGTTGATGTTGAAATCCCCTCTTCTTTGCATAGTCTTGGAATTTCAAAGATTGGAACGGTGGTCCATTGTCGGTCCTTATCTATTCAGGAGAATACCATGAGTGGAAAGAATTCGATCGAGATGCATAATTACATACAGTCGAAATTTGACATTAGATTGACATTAAAATCCTTTTCTGGTATGAGTATCTTCTTACAACCTGAATCTACTCTCATCCGAATTGGTTGATTGTTCAGCTTGATACTGACCATTTCGTCGTTGTTGCTCTGTAAATATGGTATACTGTTGACCTCGATTATTTGTCCGGTCAAAGCACTGTCAGAATCAGACTCTGTGGACTCGTTGTCCACCGCTTTCGCGTTGTTGGGTCCTGGACATACAGGTGCATGTGCGAAATGGTGTCTCTTTTTGCGCGTGTTGCACCGCTTCCCTTTTGCCGGGCATTTCCCTTTTCCATGGGCTCGTTTTCTTTCATAACCACAGAAGTCACATACTTTTCCTGCTCGGTCATCAACTTTGCGGCTTTTATCGTTTTGCCGACGCTTGTTTTGGTCTACAAAAATTACAGAATGTTTCGCCTTTTCAATGCTCTGGGCCTGTGCTTCCAACGCAATGCTATACTTAACAAACTCGTTGAAATCGATTCCCTCGGGTAATGCCTGTTTCCTCAGCTTGTGATTAGAAGTTTATAGTCATTGCGTCACGGGCTGCTTTGAGTGGTGTGTAGTCGGTAAAATTGCACAACTTGGTCTGGTCCAGCACTTTTGTGTACTATTCCCGAAATGGTGTCTGTCCCTGGGGCATTTCGCAAAACAGTTTAAAGACGGGGTAAACCTCGTTTATCTGCCCTTTGATGGCATCATAGAGACGTCCGCTCTCTAGCTTGTCAGTATACTAGAGAGCTCGTCCAAACTAAATATATATATATACAAAAATAATACTCATCCTAACAACTGTCACTATATAATGTTAGTGACAATAGTAATACACTAGTTCGAAAAGTTTTCCTTAAACAAGGTAAACAATAAAAAATGGCAGATATACGCGGTAAAAACCTTTAGAAAAACAAACAATTCCATACAAAAGCAAATACTAAACTCTTCCAGTACCCACACCAAACTAGTTTTATTTATTTATGTCACAACGCTCTCGACAGCATTTCATTTATTGTTTTCATAGTTTAAAGCACATCTATTGAAGTTAGAGTAATTCTCAGAATGATGATTAGCAAGGTTGATATACCAAAAAATATAAACTTCCCATGCTTAGCTGATACTGCATTGTTCCACCACAAGCATTTGCATATAATGGATATGCACGTTATGCGCGTTGGCTGGGCCTATATGTTCGCCAGCGAAAATCGTGAAGCCACTAAATGTCATGTATGGCATCAAACAATAGCGAGATGAACTTTCCTTTTATCTCTCTCTTGCTGTCGGTCGTTTTCGACAATGACTGATTGTATGGATATGGGATGGGATGGATGCCGTAGTCAAATGACACAGTTTCATTTCTTTCATAATGGTTTGAATCTTGGATATACTGTCTTTGCTTTTATTTTGTTTATTTTTAACTAGGTTTTGTACATAGATGTAGATTTGTCTACCTTTATTTTGTGCTTTATTGTGCTCCTAAGAACATAAAAATATAAATTTAATAAGAGTTTTGTTTGTTAGTTAAAATATAAAATTTAAATGATGTTTTAGCCAAAGTAGACACCTCATATTTCAAAAATTTTCTTGGCCCGTCGGCCCCAACCATGGTGGGGCCTCCCCAGTCATTATATTATTTGGCAAAAAGAGCTTTTTGACTTGGTATTGGTAGATGGTCCAGGTTTCTGCAACATACAATAGGGTTGATAACACAACAGCCCTGTAGACATTACATTTTGGTTTGATGGGTATGTGGTTACTGCTCCGCAGACGGTCTTGTAGTTTCGCAAAAGCAGCACTGGCATTTCCAATTCTGTATTGGATCTCTTTGTTGATGCCATACCAACACTTTTCGTTCTACCAAGCAACCCGTGGAGCGGAAAAGGCACAGAAGCCAGGTAGAGAAGTGTAAATAAACGACAGCTGAACGGCGATGCCATTCATATTAATAAAGAAATGAACCTGATCGACGGCGAAAACATGCTAATTATGAATTCGAAAGCTTGCCAAACCGAAGACACCATGGTATCAATATCGACACAAACTACCTCGTCATCGATCGAACTTGTGGATCCGAAAGTGTAAACAATAGATAAAGATGATGACTTTACCGAGTTTTGCTCCCAAAGTGGTCAATCTGAAACTCACCCCGAGTTTGACTCATCATTTCGTGTAGAAGATGAATTAACTAACTAAAGATAAGGATGAAATGCTTGAGAACGAAAAGCGAAATTTGTTTGTCTGTTATTACACCTACTTCTTTGCAGCAAAGACAATCAATTTCTCGTGACTCAACTCGAAAGTCTTTACACGAACATCATTCTACTTGGCCTACTCGAAGTTCTTGTTAATGCCTTAAATATTCAATCTGCATCATTCACCTGATCTTTCTTCTCTTGGCATTGATCGATATTGTTGTTTTCTTTCTTAGTTGGCTGAAGTTGGCTCATCGCCTTGAAGTGCTCTTCCAAGTCTTCAACATCTTCGTCAGTTTCATTGCTTTCGCTATTTGTGTCGAAAGTATTTTCTAGGACATCAGATTCACTGTGATCAAACATTTCATCACTTATCTCTGATAATCGTCTGTATATATATATATCACTAATTGTTATGATGTCTTTTCTCTTTTCTTTGACACTCTTTTTCTCCGAAACGCCATAAATGACGTCACAAAAAAGGTTGTTTTTTTTAACAGGCTATTTAAAAACAAACTTTACGCATTTTTACATGACTATTAAACATTAAAAAAGAAATTTTTAAATTTTAAAACTAAACCAATAACGAAAAATTCAAAAATGAAATAATCTGAATAGTGGTTTTTTCATTGGACCACTCCTTTACATACCAAATACGTTTTGTTTATGACTTTTGCAACTGTTTTTCTCACCTACATCTTACTAACTAGAGAGCCAAAATTGAGAATGTTTACCTCCGCAAGTTCAGCAGATCCATTTTAGAAATGCGTGCGCATAAGGAAAACAGACTTTCCGAACTGGTGTATTAACAAATCGACTTTAAATCGAATACATATTGAATTCGTTAAACAAACACCGTTCGCATAAATCGCTTTTAATTTAAATGGTTATAAATTTGCAAGTGTGCAGGAGTGCTTATTTAATTGATATCTCGATCATTCACAAGTCTGATGGTCCTTTTTTGGTTGCTTGTTTGTTTGCTTTTTTTGTTTAAATTGATTGTCATGCTTCGATCATTTTATTCTATCTATAGTTAACTAAAAATGTAGAAGTGAAAGTTTGCTCCCGGACTTATTGGACTATTTGTATAGTATATATTACACATTATAGTAATTTTTAAATAATTTGTAAACCTCAACCGTCAGGTGGCTGCCAAATATAAATGGGTGAAGATGAGTCTCTACAGAAGTTGCAAGGTAATGAATCACGTAGACGAAAGTTCTTTAACTTCCTTTCTCATTTACATACTTTAGCTTTTAAGAAAGTATCCACATCTTTTCGCGTAAAAACAGATTAGGAAATTAAAAACGCAAGCTATTGAGTAAAGGTATACGAGTTTTCGGCCGCAATAAGAGGCAATCATTACTATAAATGATATTGGAATCCTCAGGTATCAGAAGTTTTGCAATGCACTCATGAGTTTGGGAATGTTTTCGACATCTTTGCTTTAAAGACCTGTGCAATAGCAACGTGGAATTGTTGACCCTTTACCCCGAGAGATTTCAAGAGTCAGTAAACTCTTACTAAATCGTGGGACTTCACTTCAAGCTACTCTTACAAGTTCTGGGCAGGCTAGAAATAGCATAGTTACTGTCAAAATGACTGGAACTATTAAGAATCATGCTAATTGAAAAGTATATGCAGTTTGTAAAAGAATTGTAAGTCTCGTGAACCTGTTGCTCAGCAAGAAGAAAAATGACAAAGTCTCTGCTATCACCAAAGAAGAAATCAAATCGTGACATCAGAACTATGTTTTTGCCTACCACAAGAAAATATAATCAACTAACCGAACCTTCTAGACGTTCAGAAAAGCAAAGAGAAAATGGGTCAATTATTGTAATCGATGATTAGTTTATTTGGTGTGAGTGTGTGTATGCGTATGGGATGCATTTAGATAGCGATAATTGTTGTTGGTTTTATGTAAGATAAGTCAACATTGCATGCATAGGTCAAAATATAAACCTAGTGAAATCAGCTAAATTTATTGGAAATATATTATGTACTATGTTTCTTCTCTTTTAAGAAAACGGAACGACGCTTGTTTTATTTGCGTACGAGTAAAATAAACAAAAGCTAGGTATCCTGGCTATAATGGTTTCAACCACTTGCAGCAAATTTAAACTTTGTTATCTGCAAAATAAATCTGTCGGATGAGAAAAATAAATTTTTTTCAGAGGATAGTTGATTTTTGTTTAGACCAACTTTTAAACAAAGTAGCTACATCGTGATCTGATGTTCATGATTGCGTATGGACTTCTTCATGAGGTCAATGTATTTATTATAAGTTATAAGTTAATTTGAATTTTGTAAAATATTTTTGTCGGACGTACAATATTCTTACACAAAAGCCACTGAAACGTAAAAAGTAAGCTATTATATATAACTTTATATCAAAACTTTACATAAAACTTACATACATACAGGGCTTCTGTAATTCTGCTAATTTCTGATTGCCGAAGGCTAAATATCCCTTTTATTACCTGGTCTAACTATTCAAAAGATATACTACATAAATTAAAACAATAACCTGTGCTTAATTTCGTTCAATTGGGTCATGTAAATTAAGCTTTTCTGTAGTGAATTGAAGTTGGCGGGAAAAATAGAACATCAATTCGAACGCTGGAAAATTCCTTTCTTTGTTTTGTTTTGTTTACAAAATATAGTATTTTATATATTATGTTTTATTAGTTAAAAAGGTTCATAATCGAAGTATTCCTCCTAAGCTAAGCATGGTTTTGTTTTGAATTTATGCTACTTTTTTGAGCTGGCATTATCGCACAATAATAGCCGGTTAATAAGCCAATCAGATTACATACATACAAATGATTATGCTCCGTTTTAGTCCAATTGTTTTAGGTTTTGAGCTCCTAACAAATTTGTTCAAAGATGGATCTAATATCACATAATTTTATCACGTAAACTCCATTACCTCAATACTTTACCTTTATCGATTTTAAGAATTTAAAACCAAAACTTCGTTTTGAATTACGTTTTTTTTATAAGAAACCAATTTATAAGAAACCTACATGTAGAACCTCGAAAAATTAAGAAACTTTTTTATGACAATTTTTCAAATAAAAAACTTTTTTTCATAAGTATTTACATTTTTCTTTCGGTGGCAAAAGTTAAGCCGTCATAGAAAACTTTTATCTAAAAGAAGTCATACTTTGCAGAGTTGTGTTATTTTGTTGGATTAAATTGCTTTTATGACTATAGTTGATATTTGTTAAGATTTTTTGTTGTGTTCAAAATTAAGAAATTAAGAAATATTTAGAACTATCACTTGTTGGATAAAAATTTTTATCAAAAATAATTAGAAACTAAATAAGAAACTTTTGGAACTAAAAACTTTTACCAAAATCAGGGGCGTAGGCAGGATTTTTTGGTCAAGGGGGGGGGGGGGCTCAAAAATTACAGGTACCTTAAGGGAAGAAATTTTCGCAGAATTTATTTTCGCGGATGAGAGGGTCGAAA
>JAUEKX010071128.1:0-13041 GCA_031834005.1 Dendronotus venustus
AAAGGATATTAACATACACACATTCTCAAAACATATTTATAGTTTACTAATTTATAAACCAATGAGAGAGAAGGTGGAGGAATCTACTCAGCAGCTTCCTTTCGACATTGGCTTTTGTACTTCTTATGATCCTTGTTTGAGGAATCTCCATCGTCTCCCAAGGTATAAAAGTGATTGTTTCTTATCTGTATTTCTGTACCCTTTTTTGTCTTTACAAGAAAGGTTGTTAGTCCTAACTTGGAAGACCAGGTGGCTGTTTCAAGTGCCACCACCTTGTTTGCCATTTGGTGGCCTCGTGTATGACAGCCCTAGCATCCCATTAGGTCTATTATAACACCCTCTCTCATTGGTTTATAAATTAGTAAACTATAAATATGTTTTGAGAATGTGTGTATGTTAATATCCTTTATGACTTTTCATTTCTTTTCTTCTTTTTTTTCAGGTTTACAGTGTAGTAGATGAAATGTTTTTGGCTGGTGAAATACGGGAAACGAGTCAGACGAAAGTGTTAAAACAGCTGTTGATGTTGTCATCATTAGAATAGAACATATTTAGATCATTGTGTGCAATATACCTTCATTTGTTTGTTGTTTCCAAAGGACAAATGCTAGATGTCTTTTTCAGTTGTCCCAGATAGTGTAACGATTATTAGCTATGATTTACTTTCATCCTATTTCTAAGTAAAGCAATAGAATATTTCCGATCTTTATTTTCAAACATCTCTTTGGATTCCAACTTGGAATATATCAGAACAAAACACTATGTAAGAAGAGTAAGATTATGTAGATTGATAGATTTTCATTTTTAGGTAGTCTACATGTGAACAATATTTTATAGATTAACTGGTACTTTTGATGAGCCCACAAACCAAAGTAAATTTGAGTGAAAAATAGTGTTGTGACAAATTCTCCTTCTTTGGGATAGTGCAAAGATATTTTGAATGGAATCAATGGCATTGGCATACAGCGTATTACTCCAATTCATTGAATTCTAAGGATCAGAGCTTGTTGACCTTTAACTTATATATTTCTTTCCTCAAAGACACTGGAGCATATGTGTTGTTGGTATCAAATTACAAACTACTGTTACTGTTATTAGTTTTTTTAGCTTTTCATTTTAGGGAAGTATAGATTAGATAAATATTATGTTTAGGATTTTCATATTCATTCATTAATGTTGTGAAATTGAATTTTCCAAGAAAACCAATTTTTTTAATTGAATTTTTCTCTGGCATTTGTTTATGTGTCTGTTTGCTATTGCAAGTACTTATGTCTATATGTACGTTTGAGTGTGTGAAAGAAAATTCATATTTTAAAAACTTTTAAAACCATAGTTTCACTCTGCTTTGGACTTTAGTTCAGCCTGTACTACAAGTTAACTTTACTGTTCTTTGTGTGCTTCATGTCACAATATTGAATTATATGATATTATGTAATCTAATGTTTACAAGGAGCCATTTTTAGAGATTACTCTATTTGAGTACTGATATGAAGAAATAATGTTATTCTTTGGTTCTAAGGACAACATGATTTATATTTTGTTTTCTTCTTCTTATTGGTTTTACTGTATTCTATATATAATTTAAGGTAGTATCCATTGTTGGAAATGGGAGGAATGCTTTTAAGACTCTTTCTATCCTTTTGAACTTTGTGCAAGTTTACCCTGGAGTGATAAAAAAAAAGTGTTACCAACAGAATTTAGAATTTCTGTGCATGTGATAAGAATGATTGAATTTGAATTAGGTATTATGATGATTATTTTTCCAACTGTGCTAAAACTGAAAATGATTTATGGACTAGAACTAGAAACTGTTAGGGAAACTGGCGTTGTGAGGAATAAAAGAGCTATCAATTTAGAGACAAGTCTCTATGTTTCTAAATCCTTTCGCTGGTAAACTAATGCAAATAAAGAATTGATTTTAAATCTCTATTCCTTAATAAACTTGACATTCCATATGATTAGTTTCAGTTTTTGATTTTGAAAAGTAAAAAGTAGATGTTAGAAATAGAGCTACTGTATTTGTTTTGTCTTTAATTGTCTGATTGTTCAATTTGTCACCCCCACGGATATCCTAGATGTTTATCTATAAATGTCACCTGCATCCCATAGCTATGTGTGTATGTGTTTGTAGGAGTAGATGATAGCATGATTCAGATGATCAAATAGTGTTAACACATTTGTCCAAAACTAAATCATCATAGAACCTTCTCATGCCAATAGAATATTCTGTTCATTTTTCATTGGATCATATTATATTTTGTTTATTTAATGTACATAACAGTCGATCATCATAAGAATCATAATGCATTTTATCATGGAATTAAAAAGTTGTATAAAAAATATTGTGTTCCTGCGTTTTAAAAGTTTTGAAATTCGAGTAAGAAGAACTGGGTGTTTGTACTGGACCCCAGAGGATGGTCAGCACCATGGACCACACAGGAATCGAACCCAAACCTACAACCTGAATATCACAAGTCCCTACGTTTGGTCACACTGCCGAGGAAAAAAATGTAAAGAAAAACAATCTAATGTTTGTCATCATAAGTTAGATAAGCCTTATGTACTTTACCTTTTTTTTCATTTACTTATATTGGGAAACGTTTTGAGCTAATGGCTTTACCCACACAGCAAGGTCAAACTATCAACTCTCACTCCTGCCGGGAATCGAACTATGTACCACGCACAAAAAACACTTTTTTCAGATGTTAAGGTTAAATGACATCACAGTTTTGTGAGCGTTCTGAAATTAGAGAGTAAAATATTATATATTCTTTCTAATAATTATAGTACTACACAGTGAGCTGATCATCTGCTTGCCGTAATTTCTGATTCATAATATGAATCTCCTAGCTCTGTGTTTTTTCAAAGGTGGCTGTTCACCATTTAAGACTTAAGTATGGAGCTGGGTGTTAAACTGCAAAAGTGGTATAAGGCATTGGATAAGTAAACAAAACACAATTGTTACAGTTACTCATGTCAGGAGGTAGATAAGCCTTGTGTAGCGCAGGCTATCTGCTTTCACCAAAGATTTTAGTAGCAGCCTGCAGTGTGGGTTCTCTCCTTTTTGCTTCTAAATGAGAGGCAACACAAAGTTGGCGATAGAAAAAGTTGTTTGGTTAGCAGCTGAGTAATGCGTCTAGTATATTGTTCATAACGCCATTCAAGGACGGGCACAGTGGGTTGATCGCCTGCTTGCCGTAACTCCTGATCCATAGTATTTCCCGGCTCGTGTTTTGTCAAAGGTGGTTATTGGGGCATCTACCTCATTCACCATTAAGACTTGGCATGGAGCTGGGTGCCGACACTGCGATAGCGGTATAAGGCATTGGATAACAAACAATAGTAGGTACACACAGTCTCTTGACTCATTGATAACAAAACTGGCTATACTATAGTGGGATTCCAGTGATAACAATAGTACACAGTACAGTGATGTTAAGAATCTCTGCTTTTTGTATTGTTATCAAGTTCCCATAATATAAGGAGATGGAGTCCGAACCCAAATTGACTCATTTATTGTTTCTCTCTGCTACAAATGTTTCTATTATCAAACTGCCCCTCTCTACCCAGGAGAAACAGGCACCATCATCTTTTATTTGTTCAGTTGGGCTGGGAAAAGCTTCAGCCCTCTCGGCCTCGTTGCACGTAATGACTTGCTGCATCTTGCTTTTTAAAAAAATAACTTGTGAATCATAATGAAACGAACCCTTTTGAAAATTTTCTTTTCATTTTAATTTTATTTTCATGGTTAGATTTATTGGAGTATCAACATAAGCATGGGAATTATAACTTGGTTAGATCAAGGACATTGTACATTTAGCATGAATTGGTACTAACAAGATGATAACGTAAGTGAAGTTCAATACTGTGATAGAAAATGTGATATATATGAGAGATGATAATGTTAACAAAATACAATCAAATTCATTGTGTCATCAATGTTGTAGGCATCTACGTACTAACATTTTTCATTTCTATCTCAAACTCCTGAAATATTCATAACAATGAAGTCTACTAAAAAGTAGATAACCAGCATTTTCCCATCTTCCACCATCTTAACGGATTTCATTCAAAAGAAGTGTCAAAGTCAAAGCCCCTTTTTAGAAGTTCCATTCCAAGTTATATTTTCACAGAATGAGTAAAAAAAATGAATTATTTGTAAATTGCATTGCATGGTGAATGAAATTAAATAAAAGAAATACCCCTACTTAATAATACCTTGACTGGTGACTAAAATAGACAAGAGTTGTGAAAAACATTGGTCATTGGTCACCATTAGCAGGATATCTATGGTTTGGTCCCTATTGGTACAATATTTGGGTTTCCTATCTACTCTTATCATTAAAAAAAAAAATTGTTCAATGAAACTATACTCACAAACAACTCTTACAGTCAAACTTATCATTAAAAAAAAAATTGTTCAATGACCCAATCCTCACAAACCCCTCTATATTTTATCTGCCTAAAATGGAATCTGTCTTTTGCGAAAAAAAAGAGTAAAATCTGCCCGCTTTTAACAGTTTAATCTGTGAAAGATTGAATTTTTGTTAATAATATGTTTTGGGAGTAAATAACAAAAATAAATAGATACTGGTGGCACGAGAGTTGTTTGATATTGAAATGGAATTGTCTGATCTCGATACAATATGGATATGGCAGAATATAGCTTAGCATCTACTTTGATCTCTCGTGTTAAGTGCATCATGCATCTATATAATATGCCTTGGGGAAATGAAAACGTGTCTATGACGAAAAGATTCTGAATGGTTCCATCTAAGACAGGTTCAACTGTTATAACAACACCAAAGCATGAGCAAGAATACAAAAACCAAACAGATGACAGACCTGTGCTTTTCACTTTTGATAGCAGATATCATTGATGTATGGTTTTCTCTCAAAAGGTTAAAAAGCTTGATTTTAAACAAAATACTGAATGATGAAACGCAGCGATGAATAGAAAGTATCAATGTTTTACAATGAACAAGAGAGTACGAAAGTTACATTTTTCATCAAGGAAGTGGTAACAACATTGTGATAGATATAGTACAAAGTAATGAATATTTTGAATGGTATGTAGTAGACATATCAAGAGTAAGAGGTAGCAAATTAATGGAATCTGATTGTTACATGGCAGTGGCATCCTAAAATCAATTAATAGAAATATTTGGGACCAGTAGATTCAATATATATTTCATCACACATTAAATATTAAAATTCTTATATTTATTCA
Source organism: Dendronotus venustus (assembly GCA_031834005.1). Classification (NCBI taxonomy): domain Eukaryota; kingdom Metazoa; phylum Mollusca; class Gastropoda; order Nudibranchia; family Dendronotidae; genus Dendronotus; species Dendronotus venustus. The sequence continues at coordinate 5,231 of JAUEKX010071128.1, forward strand.
AACACAACCACTGGCCGTATCTATTGTAATATATCAGCAGTCCCTAAAGTCGGTGACTGCGTATGAAGGGAGTAATATAGTAATAGCATTTGGAAGGTGGTTTTGGTCTATACAAACGGTCATCTTCCTTCTTCATTTATGTTCATTTGGAAACAAAATATTCAGGATATAATGACTAGGTTTCATGATCACCCCAATCTAGGTCTTCCAGTATGCTTCTTTGGTATCTTCTAATGAACTTATTTCTTAGCTTTCAGATGTAATCAAAGCATGGATCATTGATGAGTTTATTCAACTCTAATTAGAAAGAATACGAAAACATTCATCAACATTTTATGAACTAAAAACTTGCATTTGTTTTGAAATAAAATAAGAAAAATAATCAAATTGAGATAAAACAAAACTTACGTCCTGTTATGATATACTACAGATTGCTACTTATGTTGAGCAAAAGGCTTTATGATTGATTTTTGTTGATAACAATTACATGAAAAACAAGTTTCCAAACATAGTAACATAAATAATTTCAAAAAGGACTTGTGAATGCATCATTCTAGTTCTTGAATTTATTCTCTCTGTCTGTTCATCTGTCAGTGTCAGTCTGTCTGTCCCTCTCTCTTCTTTTAAAAAAGGTTTGTAAAGAAGTGTTCTTGTATAAGAAAAATAAGTGGGAATGTCACCAAACGATAAAAAATAGTATAGAGTTGAGAATTATAAAGAATATCATAAATGTGGTTTTGATTAAAACAAAATAATAACACCCCTTCCCCTTCCAAAATACAAAAAAATTCAACCGAAAAAATCTTTATTTCAAAATGAAAACAAGATATGATATATATCAGATAAACGCTTGAGCACCTAAGAAGTCATTGATTGATCAAAATTTCATTAACAGAAGCATAGAGATCACACAAGGATTCAAATTTTTATTGAAAACATTTCTTTGACATCAAATTGAAGATATAACAATTAAAAATGGAAATAATTCATAAATACTAATTCTTATCACAGAAAAAAAAAAATCCTACATCAATTATGACATCATTTTGCTATTCAGGTTTTGCACTCCAACGAGATCTTTCCTTCCAACACTAAATACTAGCTAGTTAAAAGCATGTACGCTCAATACAGAGACTAACTGAAACATAGGAGGCAATAGCACTTGGTTGAACACGCATTGAATCTATAAGCACCACTTCCTCTATTTTCAAACAGCCACTGAAACAATAAATTCTTCTATTAAAGTGAATGCTGATAAACGTCACATTTCATACTAATACTAATAATTTTCAAAGTTATATTCTTGAAAAAAAGTATATTTCACTTTCCATAGGGACAGAAGAATCTTGGGGAGGTGCAGTGCCAAGACAGAAACCACATAAGTTGAGAGGTCATGTGGACTTGGAGGTAACACTGGTTAAGGGAAAAGATACATTTGAGTTTGAGTTTGAGTTTGAGTCAAGGGAAAACTTCTTTCTTTCTTGATCAATTTACCTATTGTACCTTTTGGTGTTAGGTAGGGAAAACTTATTGCATACTAATATGCTATTCACTTACAATCTTTAAAAGAAGGTACCGACATATTGCTATGGAAGGGACTTTCACCTGCTTGTTTTCTTTCATATCTAAGCTGTGATAGGTGACAAAAAAAAGTGTCACTTCTACAGACAATATTGGCTGCAAAAGACAATGTTTGAGCTAGCATACAGCTGCCTGCTTTAAACATTGGGAATATTAGGCTTGATATCTTTCAATGGTGAATTAATCAGGAAAACTGAGTAGATGTACACATGATAACAACAGGCATTTGATGACAATAATTTTGAGATTTATAAGCTCACATTAAAATTGATAGCCTTCAATCTATCCTTTATTGCTGACACTTACAAATGAAATGCCTTGAGTTCACCCACACAATAATCAGGATTACTGAAAAATGATAGATTAAATGTCATGAGTTCACCGACACAATAATCAGGACTCCTGACACTGTCAACTTTTCAGACAGCCAATCAGGGACACTTTAGCGCGGTGGTCGAATGGCACTCACACGCGCTGTGGGAAATGTGAGAGAGTCAATGATGCAATGATGGTGGTGGAAAAAGACATTTTGACCTGCAAAGACAGCCAGCCAGGCCACCCCTCTTCCCCCCTCGGTTTATTTAATGCGTTTATAATAGCGAGTTTTCTTTCTCTGAAAAATTTCTGAAGTGTGTGCATTAGTGTGAAAATTAAAGCCTTGAAGGAGAAACCTTTTCTTTAATCTAAATTTTTTTCTTTTCAAATCCTTTCAAGTAGAAACCCGAATCTGGGACAGCCCAGAAAAATATAGGATGATTGGCAAGTCTGCTGATAGACTAAAGCTCATGTGTTCACTCACACAATAATTAGGATTGCTTCAGACAGTCTCATTTATAGATATAATATATGCATTATAAGAGTGACTTTCTTTCTTCTTTTAAAGTTTCCCCTCAGCAAGATCTCACAATTCTTCTCAATTGATAATGCTGCAATTCTTATTACGTTATTACATGTCATAAAAATACTTTATCTTCTGTTGATAACGTTGAATCATAAATCATTCAAAAACAGCCCCAAGCACCAGTTACAACACAACAAAAGCAAAAATAACTTGTATTAACACTTGACGGAAGATTAGAAACAGCAGTTAAGAGTAGGTCATATCAGCAATGAGTTTGAGAAAATAGCATTCTTCCGTTCAGATGAGAAAATAAATTGGTATCATCCATGTGAATTCTTAATCCGCAATTACTATGAGCAAGAAAATCATGAGACATCTGCTGAATCGAACCAGCTTGATATAAATCACAGACTGAAATGAATTAATACATATAAAACACATATATGTAAAATCTGACTAGCTTTACTGTGGAACAATCGATTATAAACCTCTTCTGTTATCACCACTTCTTCATAGTATGCAATGGTTGTGAAATTATAGGACAAATATATTATCTTCAGTTTGTATTTTATCATCCTTCACAGGAACCCCTATTCAGGTTCAACATCTGGAGAAAGATTTCTAAAAAGTTGTTCTGTAAGAAGAATATGAATTCAAAGACTTCCTTGTCAAGATGTTAAACCATAATTGAATTCCTCCTAGCACTCAAAATGAAAATGAAATACACACTTCAATTCAATATCACAGAGATAATAAAATAAAAAATACTGTTTTGATGTTGAATGACGCGAAAATAAAAATTGAACAAAAAGTATTGAATGCTCAACAAAGAGCTTCAAATTCTGTCTATGAGGGTTTTCAAGTGAATAACTGCACATCAATGTTTGTTGGGGTGCTGGATGAATCCATTTTGTTAACGGCTAATATGCTGAAGTCAGGTAGTCTCTGTAGATGAATTGGGAAAATTCACACTTCTGTATCTCTTTGCATGTGTAGTGCATCCATCTGCTCCAAAATGAAGGCGATCGTGTTTTGCCGTATGACACCTATATGGGACTTGAGGAGGGTTATTTGGTCATTGGCTACATCCAGTTTGGAACGAAGGCGGGAATTTTCTTCTATTAACTTCTCACGGGCCTAAAAGAAAGAAAGGAAAAATAAAAATAAATGAATTTTGATAGTCATTCTGTACTTTGAAATCTCAGTAACCAAGCTTATGCTGTGAACAGTTGAAAATATGATGATTTAAGATCAATTGTGTTGTTTAAAACGTCATCACAAAGTATAATTACTATCTACTTTTCATCTGTATGTATTTTCTATCCATCAATGTAAATGAAATGGGTTTTAAGTTTTCCCCCCATGGAAATGTAATATATTTCTACGATTATCTGATGACAAGTACAACTGAACTGATATCTCTCAGGCCAACCTGCGTACGACACAATTGCAAGGAAAGGGAATGGCAAAAGCTTTCGGGAAGATTGGATTTGGCACAAAGATGGCGTCTAAAAAGTAAATAATGAAGGGGAAGATAACCAGTATTCAGTCAAAGGGAGAATCAGAAATGGAACGGCCTGGGTTTGTCAGAGTTAGCTGAAGTCATCTATTCAAATGCTGAGGTGTTTTATATACAAGTTACACTGATTGGAAGACAAGATATTTTTGTAATATGAAAGAAAACACAACAATCTTGATATTTGCATTATGAAAATCGTCTCATTCTTATGTTTACAATGGTGACTTTAGTACTAACAAAACAAAACATATAAAGTCATGCATTGGCCACATGAATCATAATATACACGAATGCTAGTGCTAATTGGATCAATGACAGTGGATATGATTTGTATTTAAAAACAATCATGTGCCATACAATAACTATAAATGCTTGAATTTCAATACAGTGCAAAATTGAATTATAATAACGACAATTACAATGAGAACCATGCTCTTGTAACGTGTACAAACATATTCCAATCACAAACAAATGCTTTCATCACAGCCAAAAAGCAAGAGGGTCTAGATGTCTAATGTTTTCAATTTAAAACAGAAAAGGGTTGATTTGTACAAATTGATAAAATATTACTGTCACCATTTTCACTTAAACGTGAAAGGGAGTTGTCAAAAATTCAAAGTAAGGCACAAGATAGCCAGTTCTCACTCTGTTTATTACCTGACATGGATAAATTGTCGGAAATTGCTGATTAAATTTTCTTTCCTCGAAGGCTTCATGCATTAAATAGTCTGATTAATTAACCCAATAAGTCCTTCTTGCCTGCTTCAGCGGGATTACATATTTGTTGTGGGGTTGGACTACTACAGCTTTTGCATTTGACTTCAATCTAACGAAAGCTCCCACTTGTGTTGCCAGGAGTAGATAATACTCCATTGTTGGCGGGAGTGAAATGGAGCCAAGACACAAAGAGTTGAAAACAACCAGCTATGCCATACAGTAGATATTATTTTGGTAAAAAACAGGCTTAAAGATAAATATATTTTGAGAGAGAAGACTTGTACATGGTCGAAAATGAAAAGGCAAGGGGTTAGGTTTGGACTGTGAAGCAAATAGTAGTTCAAAGTTTGATACTTTTTGATAAACTAAACACATTGTCTAAACTATGTTACACCCTCAAAGACTTAAGACAAGGGATACAGAAGACTGGGATCTCCTCAACAGTATCATGCTTAAGGGTAAGATTCTTGCCATGAAAATTTGACCCTAGAGAAACTGATATCTATTGCTGAGTAGAATGTTCTTGGGACCTATTCATTACATTACTAGTTAAATAACGACAAAAAAAATAAAAAAATAAAAAAATAAATAAATAACGACATACTTTTTGATATTACCAATGTTTACTTCTCTACTAAAATATTCCAATGCAATTCAATATATGCCAGCTCATACTGAACAATAAAATAATCCTAAAAATTGATTTTCCAAGTGAGAGCAAAAACAGTTTTGATAAAAGGGGAGGAGATGGAATGTCAAAAAAAGGATGAAACAATTTGGATTTTGTTTATATTTGGTTACAAAATTAAATAAACAGAGGGCCCTTTTTTCTTTTCTGTTGACTTTTAGTTCATGCTGGAATGCGTACAAAAACACAAAGCTCATTCAATTGACATCTTATCATTTGCTCCTCACAACTTGTAAAAATGAAAATACATATGGATATTCTCTTTGTATATTGCATGCCAGTGTCTAGTTGATCAATAATTACTTCTGAAAAATGACATGATTCTGAGCTTTAAAAATAATCTAATGGAGAGATATGATAATTCTTTACCTAACCCCACCCCCCACCCCCCTAAGAACCCCAAAAACAAACAAAATAAAATAAAACCCAGAAAAAAAGGAAAAAAACAACATAACAAAACCAGCTATGAACACATACAAAAGCTACAGGGTAGAAATATGTAAATCTTTACAGAACTATATTCAATATTTTGTTTTAAAGTGTGGCACAACAGGAGCAAGCATCATCAGCACTATATCATGTACTGCATATATGGAAACAATTCTTTCTCGATAACCCATGGGAAAACTGGACATTGGAAAAGATGGGAAGAAAGTACAATGGCAACTTACTGCTCTTTCTCCTGACTGACCACAGTCTAGAATGGTAGACAACAAACAATGACTAAGACTTAGTAGAGGCAACAGGTGTAGCCAATTTGATCAACTAAAGCCCAAACTATCTTCATTTTGCTATTTGAGACCCCACAGTCTATACTATTTTGAAATAGATGCACTTATATTTCTACTCTTTATCACTGAACTATAAGATCTTTGTCCAGTGAACAAAATGTGACAATGGATTCAAATGACTCTCAAAAGAGATAGAAGAGTTTATTTCTACATCACATTCTCAGACAAAGCAATAAAAATAATAGACAAACTGATAACACAAAGGAGTAATATAATGAAAAATACTTTCAAGCAGATATTTGTTATTCTTTAACTAAAGGTTTTTAGGTAATATTAAACATTGAATAAAATGCTTAAAACAAACCAAACATCAATGATGGAAAATACAAATCATGTACCTTCTTCCTATCTCACCTCTTCAGACTTCAACAGACGTTCGTACAAGAGCGCTTGTTCCTCATAATACTCTCCATCCACGAGGGACAAGTCACCGCGGTGGGGGTGGTGGTGGTGGGGGTGTTCCAGCCGACCAGACATCGGACTCTCACTGACATCACTCTGGACGTCGCTGTTGTTATTGATGCTGTTGTTGGTAGATGTGCTGATGATGCTGTTGATGGTACTCGTGCTCGACGTGCTCATGTTACGCAGGCTGCTGGACCGTCGGATTAGTAGCGAGTCTGTCTGCGTCGCTTGTTGACACGTGTGAGAGGGGGATGTCCGTTTCTGGTGGCGCTGAGACATCTTACGCTTAGCTGATAGAGTTAAGTCATTCATTGCAACTCCTGATGTGACATCCAATAGAAAAAGAAAATACACAAATGGTAACATCTAGAAGATTGGTAACTAAAAACAAGGTACAAATTCTCACTATAAAAGGGCTAAAGTGATGATGCAAAAAAAATGAAAACTGTCTGGAAAATTAGGTTAATGATGACAAAAGATGTACAAAAACATTGTCCTAACTAAAAAGGATTTGATAAAACAAAATCAAACAAATAATTCCTCATAAAACATGAATGATAAAAAACGGTTTCGAGTTACCAACTTATTAATATTTGATAAGGACATAATGAATGCAAAATTCGCTCCTTAGATATCTACATATTCCATGCATCAACAACAAAAGAAAGTCTCTAAAAATGATTATTCTCCCCTTACCATTGGTCAAATGATCAGATCTTTTACTGCATTTACTGCGACATTCCATAACCACCAAGTCTTTACAGTGTTTATGGGCATTGATAGCACAGTCTGAGCAAACAGGAGGAAAAAACATGAAATAAATGGCCATCCTAATATCAAACAGTTCGTAATTTGTAGTTTAACTAACAGCCTTTTCATGCAGAAGTGGAATCCTCTTGTATTGTACATCTATCATAAGAATTAACCAGCTCCAAAAAATAAAACCATAAATGTTTTGCTCTTCCCGGGATTCTAACCATGGACTACTGGGTGGTGGGCAAGATCTTTACCTCTATGCCACCACGGCGTCATTCTATTATTGATACCATTATGCTTCAGGTAAACTTGAAATTTTCTCTATTGATCTTTTCTTAACCCTTAAACCACGGGTCGACTCAGTGAGAGACAGTCGGCGATTGATTTCTATGCGGGACGTCTCTCACTGAGTCGTTTTCGGTATCTCTTTTATTTCGTTTCTGTACAACGTTATTCTTTTATATTTCACTTTCTTTTCTGCATTTTCTTTTCCGGGAGAGTTAATAGGTCAGT
>JAUEKX010071239.1:0-13039 GCA_031834005.1 Dendronotus venustus
CTCTATTCAATATCAGTCTATTCAATCGTGGAACGTTCTTCAAAGCTACTTGCCAATTGAAGATATTTCAATTCTTTTATTAAATCGTTTGAAATACTTTGCTAAATTCTATTTTTTATTTTTTTATTATTATTTGTTTTTTTAATTAATTTATTTTTTCTAACATTTACTTTGTAGGTGGCCATCTCCCTTGTTTAGATTTGAATCTATTGAGATGGTCTCCAGTCTTTTTTGTTGACAAATAAATTGTTACTTACTTCTGTTCGCAACCAAAAACTGTTATTAGCCCGATTAAATTGATTTGATTTAACTGCATCCAGATAATAAGTAATAATAATGAAGAATTTAGAAAATATCAATTCTATAATATCGTTATTTTTATATTTAGTATAAAAAATATAAAGAAAAAAATCAAACAGAAGTCAAATATTATAACAACACGATGCCTTTATCTATTGGCGGAGTCCTCGTTCAAGGTGACGCCGATTGCCAACCACAAAACGTCTTCAAAACATATCCGAATCTCCATGCAAACTCTGTGCAGTTCACCAAAGAGCAACTCCCTAAAATGAAAAGACTTGACGAGAAAACACAACGTATACTGTACGTAGGACAACGTGAGTATGGTGTTATCTCCAAAAATATAAATAACAAATGCTCGTTCGATTTTATTGCAACTGATGAAGCTACTACGTGTCATATTATGGTATTGATGGAGCCATCCACAAGTACTGTCGGACTAGCGCATTTGGATGGTGGAGGTGACATGCAGGAGTCCATCAACGGTTTTATCTCGACAGTGAATTGCTGTCAAACTCTCATAGATTGTGATACTGACTCCAAGGGCTTGGAGATGTACCTCTTTGGAGGCTTCATCGATGCCAAGGGTTACTCCGCACCATTATTCGAGGAGATTCTCAGTACCTGCAAGAAAGTTGATGAAAAAATCGAATTGAAACTAGCCTGTTGTTTCTCCGTTAATAATATATACAAGAGCCATGAGAACTATCCATTGGTTACTGGTATAGGAGTTGGTGTTGATTCGTTAGATGTTTCGGTGATCAAATGTAGGAACATCGGGCCGGACGCTTTACTCCGCAGCGCGAGATTAAGTCATAACAACGAAGAAACGAACCTGAAAAACATTTATGATCTCCATGAAGGTTGCGTCTTCGTTGAGCCATTCTCTTTTCACAAGGCTCACTACGCGCAAGAATTTTTGAGATTACCTGATGCGATGTTTCTAAAGTATTGCTCCACCTCTCCGCATTGCGAGCCGGAGGGTTTTGTGGAGCACTCGAAGTCGGTGATCAGGTTCACTTTGAAGTATGATGACTCGATCTTCCATGGTAAAACACGGAGGTGTTACCTAGATGAACACAACAAATGGCAATATAAGGACTCTTTTCACTCGCAACTTCATGTGTGATTTGTTAATAAAAGAAACAATAAATTTTCGTTACAATGTAACGGATTCATTCCTTAGTTAGAATTGATTTGCAAAACTATTTTCCATTATTTTAGAGTACATAACATGCTTTCGTTGAAAGGAATTGTGTATATCGAAGATTATTTTTATGTCGGTCTGGAAATCGAGTTTAAAGTAGAATCTATGCACTACACGTTATGCTTAAATTCGTACACATTTTCTTTTGCTTTTTCTTATCCAAATGGAAGAATGGAATCTTGTAATTATATTTATTATACATTTGTTTTTATCTACAATAAATTTAAATGTTCCGTATAAACATACAACGATCATGCACAGCAGTTGTGAAGAGTTGGTTGCACTTATGGAAATTTTGACTAAAAAAAAATTTTATTTCTCATTTTTCCCTAAAGATTATTTTATGAGATCTGCTACTTATGAGAAACGTACCTCACGTAACTAAACGTAATTTTAAAAGAACTTAATCAAAAAAAATAGTCACACAATACGAATGACTTAATTAAAATAAAGAATTTTCTTTTTTATGCAGTCTAAATTCCCCGCCCGCCATAATTTCGATACTCGTGCGAAATTTTATAAGTTTTTTACTATATATAACTGTTTCTTTTAATTTGAGTTATCTCGTTAAAATTGTTGCATGTATATAATACTTTTCGTATTCCATTGTATTCCTATCAGTTAGACTATTGTTCGATTGTTATATGCTAATATTATATGAAATCTGTCTTTTCATAAACAATTTGAGAGATCCAACTTTGAGGTGTGAAAGGTTTATGAAAAATCTGAAAAATTGATGGGATTCTTATAAAACATTCTTATAAAACATTCTTAATGTTTATGTTGTGTTTTTGTCGTCGCATGACTGTTTGATACAATAAAAACAATTCAATCCAATTGTGATACCCGAACTGCATAATGATGGATGTGTTCTTGCAATCCTCTTAACTTCCGGCTAGAGACTAGCCTCTGTTTGAATACTCTCGCAAGAGAAGCCCTAACAACCTTGTGACAAAACGTTGAGATGAACCTTTGAACAGAGGCTAGCTGTTTTTTTATAAGACTATAATTTTGATCGGTGCCGCTGGTCTTGAGTTCCTTAAGTTTTTGATGCCTAAAAGTTCTTATTTTTCTACAAATTTTTCAAAACTTTAATATTGGGTGTCATATTTTCCGACAGTTTTCAGCCTCGATTTTCTTATAAAGGTTTTCCGTATGAAGAATGACTACATTTGCGAATATCTTTTTAGGGAGAACAAAACTCAGACCTAAAATTTTAGATAGTACTTTTTTTTTGGTAGGAGTACTTCCTAAGTTTTATATAGAGGAACTTGTAACCGCGAAATTATTTTTAGAAAACGAATATAAAATGAATACATTTTGTTGTGATAATGTTTTGTAAGTGATAGCTTACGAAATGATGACATCATTCGCACAGTAGTTCGAAATGTTCGTTGATGATATCTGAAGAGAATCTAATTTTGATGCTTATGCGGTCTAGTCTCGTTTTCATGTTAAATGAAATTTCTAGTATTATTTTATTACTTGTTTTTCTCCCATTTACAATTGGAATGAGTTATTGAATTTTGTGTTGTTATACTGTCTATGTTAGCTATAATTCTATATTAACCTTGAAAAATAGTTGGTTTTGTGTGAAAAGGAGGCTGAAAATTTGTCCCTTAAAAAATAACTTTTTGTTAAAATTATTATATGTATGTAATACTTTTTTAGTTTCGTTGTATTCCTATAGAAGGGCTATTGTTTGATTGTTATAGACTAATATTATATGAAGTGATATATCCGATACATATATATATATACAGAAAGATCCAACTTTGAGTCGTAGAAATTTATAGAGGTTTATGAAAACTCTTTCAATCTTATGGGATTCTTTACCAAAACAAATCAAGTATATGTTGTGTTGTTGCTGTCACCGAATATATAGTTTTTTTATAAGAACGCGAGGCTGAAAAGTTGACACTTAAAACAGTAGGTCTTTTGTTTAGAACAGTAAAAAAAAGTAAGAACAATTTCTAAGCTGAGTAAAAGTTAAACTGATTCTCCGGTATCCTGTTTTCCAGAAATAATCTCAAGTTTTAGAAAGAAACTTCCCAATTAATAAATTCTTTTACATTCTAAGTTGACTTACTATATCACTTTCAGTAGAGTGGTTTAGACGTTGTTGAATAACATATTGATCGTGTTTGTTTGTTTACGTATTATCTCCTTAATTTGCTGTGTCAAAGTAAAAAATGATCAAGTTTCGTGTTTGATATTTCTTTGTGGTTGTTTAATAACAAAAAAAAAAAACTCGACGAAAAGAAGTGAGTATTTCTTTATATAGTTTTGTTGTGACTTCTCGCCTAAATTGTTTTGTTTTTTTCTGGTCTTTAATTTTGATGGAAGGAAACTTGCGATGTCAGTAAGGCATCATGTTGAGCATATCGATGTTTGCTAGCTGAGCTATCGCGCGTGCGATTTATTTTTTGTTTTGGTAATCGTCTCTTTTGCTATATATACGTTCTTTTATAAGCAACGTGGTTTCTAAAAGTTCATCTAAAAATCAAGCAACCTTATTCGCATCTCAGATATATTTAAAGATTGTCAAAAATGTTTTTACCAAAACATAAGAAACTCCTTTTAACTTTTGAATCTTTAAATTTATTCTTTGTGCCCTCCTTCAGGTTTTCATTCCATTAAGGCCAATTATTACCAGTCTTTGTATATAGAATTAAAGTTTTATTTATAGCTGGATTATTTTTCACCTTATAAACTCCAATAAAGGGGATTCTTAAGCTTATCACTGGTCTTTGCTTCTTTAAATTGGATTAAAACCTTTAACGTACCTTGAGGAATTGAATTTCTTGAAATAGTAATGTAAGAGAGGAGATAATGGAATCGAAAATGTTATTTTTTGAATATAACTGTACCTTATGGTTAAGCGATACATCAGATAAGTAGGATACCCGTTTTATATTAGTACGGGATTTTCCGGTTTCTCGGACTTTCTTACCCTATAAAAGCAATGGATTAAGTTGTATGTCCGGTAAGTTGTATGTCCGGTAAGTAATACGCTTTTCCTCTGTCACTTGAACGTCCTACGTAACCAGAGTGACTAAGTGAGTGTTATTTATTTACTGACGATAAATACAAAAAAATAATATTATGCGAACTATAATAATGTATTGTTAAGAGTGATAATTAAATAGATCTAACTGTCGGTAGATCAACCATGCAACGATGAAGTTGTACCAGGAAGATCGATTTTCGAAGAAATCAAAATACTTGGACGTTAAGTAGACGTAAATACGTTACTGTAAAAGGTTCTTAACGTTGATTTTCGTTCTCTCGATCTCTTCACCCAGAATTCATCGATCATTGAACTTCTATAAGAAAAACAAAGAATTAAACCAATTCCAATTCAACCAATCCACAACGACACCAACATCACCATGACAACTCCTACAGGTGAGGTTACATTGGAGCATTTGGAGGCGTTGATCAACAAAGGTGAGACCAGTGATGGCAAGTCAGGCAAGTCGGGCAAGTCGGGCAAGTTGTCAGCCAGTAAGGAGAAAGCCTTTGATACAAATTTGTCGTCGCTGACCGCTGCTATGTTTGGTATTGCTGGATCGATTGGTGCATCTGACGAGGTTAGCGCATAAACTTTTTGTCTGCTTCAGTTAGAGGTTTAGAGGTTTCACTGAGTAACATGCAATTTTCTTTTGTAGTTTCAATTTTTTTTCATACATTAAATTCTTGAAAATTGTCAAATTTCTATAATTTCATTTTAGTTCATTCATTTCTTCTTTGATGGTTGACTATAGTAAATTTTTAAAAGCTTTAAAAATGCATGTCATGAATTAGCAAAAAATAGTATTTTAAAAAGTAATCCTAAGCAACTTGAACTCTAAAAACTGTTCTTATAAACTTTATCTTTTAAACAGAGTTTTAACGGTTGGAATTTCAATAATTTCAAAGTTCAAAATATTCAAATGCCACCAAAACTAAATATATTTACTACCGCCGGAAAGAAAATTTTATTCTCTGTCATAGAGACAATTAATAATTGGCATTTATTTTCAAGCGATCAAAAAACTGTAGCCGGAAGCAAACAAGGTACTTTGGCGGACCACAAGTAGTTAACAACCAATCATTAGCACTTAAGAAAGGGGCTAATTAATTGGGTAATTTTGATGATGCTAACTGTATTACTATAGACGAAAAAAAAATTTAAAACCTATCCCCATGAGAATTGATTTAGATAACTGTCACTATTTTATTTATTCATCATCTTTGAATCTGTTTTCCATCATTTTCTATTCATTTAAATAAATATCTTATTAATAAAGATTGAATCGTAAATATCTCTCATCCCAATATTCATCATTCATATGAAAAAATAATTTTAATATTGAAACAAAAAACTGTATCTGTGAATAGTTTTGTTATTAACAGCATTAACAACAGTTCATCAAGAAAAATATTAAAGTTTTTATTTATTAGATTTTTTATTGTTGATGGTCTTACTATAATGTTTATTCGACTTTTTTTATAAGAAACATGACTAGAAACTATCGAGAGATATGGAAGAAAATCCTATAAAATATACAGAAAGAAAAAAATCAGCTGGGATAATAACCAATTTATTATAGGAAACTTATGGAGGATGAAACCTGTTAAGAAATAAGTAGCGGTGCTTAGATCAACATGAAATTCCTCATGAAATTTCATTAATCTCCATAATAAGACTCGACTTTCTTCTGTTACTCTTATAAATACTCCAAAGTTTAAAGGTGGAGGGTTTTTAGTATATTAGACTGCATGTGATAATAATAATAATAACAAGGTGTTATAGACTGATAAAACTCAATGTTCCTTATTTTTCTTTTTTTATCTCATCCTTTGTTATTTTAAGCATGAAGCAGATTTTCAGTTTTTTTTATCTTCTTATTATCTCTATTTTTCTTTCGGGAAGAAATTTGAAAAAGAAGAGATCTTCATTCCCATATCAAAGAATATTCGTAGAAATATTGGTGATGGCATTTTTCGTCGTGTTTATTACATAAATGGGATAAATCTTTCGTTTTTATCTTCTGTCATCTATTGAATTTTGGGCAAATAATTGCGAAATTTATCCCATTTGAGGTCATACACAAAGACATAGAGACAATCAATTTTATTTTTGATAGCACGTGTATCCGTATTTTTTTAGTTGGTTAATATAAAACAGAAAGAATACTGGTTGGTTGTCTGCATGAATTTAACTGAATAGTATAACACTATGGCTGGATTATTTGCGAGCAACGTAAGCTTACTCTGCATGTCTTAAATTTATATCGTTGGAGATTAAAATCTTGAAAGATTAAGAAACTATGAGGGCATAAAATAAAGACATTAAATTTCCTTAAACCTAAACTACTCATTTTCTGTCAAAGTTTTTTATTTAACATTTTGAGTGCCAACTAAGCTCCATTTTCGCTAAACAACGCTTTGTTGTATTCGCTTGGTTTGCTTAGCTGAGTCTATTCTTCCTCAAAAAAAACAACTTTACTAGGTTAAGAACGGCTTGATCCTAAGTTATAAAAACGACTTGTTCTTAAAACATTGACGCTTGAACGTAAATGAGGAAAAGTTGAAATTTCGAAACCTAAACTTAAATATAGTAATTACTACTGTAAAGAAAGAGTCTTGTGGTCACGTTTTTTGTACGTTTTTTGTATGCAGTGTATGTTATCACAGCGCTTGAACTGCTTAGAAAAAACTTCATAAAAATCTCGTATAAAAGAAAGGCATAAAAACATTTGGACAAAATAACACTTTTTTTAAGACTATAGACTATATAAGAGCGGATTTTAAAAGTCGGCAACATCTGTGAAGGAGAGTGAAAAGACATTTATCTTTCAACTGATAATTCTCTTTTTGCTCTCCTACACATGTGTTTATCTTCCTCTGAACTAGAAAGCTAACCAAGTTCATGTAAGTTTTGAGTATGTTAAACAAACAGTTTTCTTATAAAGAAAATCTGGAGCTTCTTTATCTATTTTGTTGAAAATAGAAGAATTGTTCATCATTGTGTGTCATATCCCCAATGCGGTACCCAACAACATCTAACCTTGTTTTCAATATTTTATTCCCATTATAGGAAGGACAAGGACCATCTGGTAGGTTATCAGTTATTCTTAAGAAAAATCAAATCTAATGTCTATTTTTTTTTTAAACCATGCCATTCTAATGTTTTATTTAATTGCCACGTGACCACTGGCAAATATTCGAAAAATTTTTTCTCCAATTTGATACCCCTTTCACTTGATTTTTAACAAAAATTGGTGCGTTTCAGTTTCTGACTTACTAGCTTCTTATAACCATGTACCGAGTTCCGATTATTGATCAAGTTCCCAAGTTCAATAACCCAACATTGATTATATTAGTGATGTATTGTTTGTGGTTTTGAAATTTCATTCTTGTGTAGCGTTAAAGAAATTGCTGTTGTCGTATGAGCAAGATGGTGAAATCACTAAGGATGATATCGAAGACTTCTTAAATGAACTTGGCAGTTTCCCATCCGATCAAGAAATCAACCAGAAAATCGCCCTCGTTGATCATGACGGTAAGGAGAAAATCTGCTTCAAGGTTATAAGAGAACTCCCTTGTAGGATAAAGCCTGAAATTTTCGTTATACGTATCATTCATTTTAAAGTGTGAGCTTATTCAAGAAGCTTTTGTTTTTTTATGTTATGAATATGAGTTGACGACGATAGAACGGCATTGTATGAACATTTGCAATTGAATTTCTATTATTTTTATTTTTTTATTTTTTTTATTTTAGATAATGGTATACTCGACTTGAAAGAATTTTTGCTATTTCTACAGAATGAATTAGAAATCCACGAGTCTGAAGATGACATTATCAAAGCTTTCAAAGTAAAACAATAACAATAAACAATAAACACCCATTCCGTATACGATACACACTGTATGAACGTCTATTTAACGTCTTTTTAACGTTATCAACTAATATTGACGTTGGGCGATATTGAATCTCGTTATTTTGAACCCAAAAACGTGATATTTGAGAGAATTTACCTTGCCTGAGTGATAACGTGACCGTATTCAGTATAAATATAACTCCAAAAATTAAGAAAATTGGTATGGCTCTGATTCTTGAATCCCCAAAGACTGTACCGATTAAAGAATTTCATACATTTCGCAGGCTTGTAGAGTCTATTTGTAGTTCAAATATTGAATTTTCATTTTATTCATCTGAGAAATTTTTATCCCTACATGTATTTGCGTCATTATCCCGAGTTTTTGCAATTTTTTAATTTCTTTTTCATCAGGTATTTGATAAAGACGGCAACGGCTTTATAAATTCGTCGGAAATTCGTCGCGTCATGACGAACCTCGGTGATAAGCTGACGGACGAAGAAGTCGATCAAATGATTCGAATGTCTGACTTGGATGGTGATGGACAAGTCAATTACGAAGGTCTGTATAATATCACTCAATTCTAAACTATTCTTTATAATTACACTTATCTCTACTTCAATCCTCCTAATTAATTACACTTTCATGTAGTTTTACCTTCTACATCAATAAGGTTAAAACAGCTGACCTCTCTCTGTGGAAGATAATAACGAATCAGACTTAGCCAGCCAGTAGAAGTCGTTCATACAACGCCATTTCAACGTCCATGCATCGTCATTCTGATGTTGTTGATGTTGTGGTGCGGCTGAAAAATATTTGTTTAAGACAACTGAAGAGGCTGAAGATCCTGGATAAAGTCGTTTTACTTTTGTGAAACTCGACTTTAACCACCAATTTAACGAAGCGCGATAAATTGATTGATTAGATTAGTTATGCAGCAAATCAACATAGCAATTAATTCAGCAATTATTTAAGCAATTAATAATTCAAAAGAAGTATACATTATCTCCTACAAAAACATTACTTCCACTTATCTGTGTATCGGACTAAAGAATTAATGAAGGAAATTAAAAAAGGAAATTTGATGGATTTAATTTTAACAAACAATTTAGATCAGTATATTTTCTATTTTAAGATTTCTTTTTTATTAAGAAAACTACTGGTACTGCGTCTTTGTTTTCTTTTATAAAAAGAGTTGAAAAATAAATAAATTTTAATACTTGGTTGCTAATTAAAATACCTGGTTATACCGGCTAAAACATCGGAGTTTTTAAAATTCGAGTTATCCTATTTTTCAATTCACTGGGATTCACTATGATGACTATGATAATTATTTTTGGCGACAAAAAATTAAAATTAATTAATTATTATTTATTATTAATTTATTAATTAAAATTAGGAATGAGAAGGTTCGGACTCTTAGATGAAAATTGACATTTTATCATTTTGTTTAGAATTCACTCGGATTATGATGGAGGGAATACAAACAACGACAAAACCAGGAGCTCGCATCAAGTAACTTGTTCCTTCCTCTATCCAAATATCAAGTTGGATCCAAAAATAGAAGTTGGATGAAGGAAATAAACTTTTTTTTAGGAAATAGGAATTAGTACAAGTTGATGAACCGGTGAGAGGACTGATCGTTCTCTCGTGTATCTGGGGAATAATTCGAGAATCGTTCTATGTTTATGCATTTGTACAGCTGGCATCTTTTAGATGTTTCAAAAACATACCATAAATTAAAGTTAGAAAAAGGGACAAGTTGGGATGTTGCTGTTGTACATTGTAAATTTTGCTTGTAATGTTTTTGTGATATAATTCTTCTGTTTTTGTATATAAAGGGCTTGAAATTTCTCCAACAAGTCTAATTTTCGAATAGCGCTGTTTGTTGGCTAAAACTAAACTTACGACCTTTCGAATTTCGAAAGGAAATTTCTTTCTTTTTTATAAGGGTATCAATTGTCTACCTTTATTTTGAAGTGATTAAAAATTAAGGCGACCGAAGATAGACAAGCTACTTCCAGAATGCACATATACTCCATATCAGTACTTAAAGAGTCTAAATGACCTTGCAATGTCAACAGAAGCAACGATTGGTGTATATATTTTGCGAATGTAATTATTTTCTTCTTCTTTCTTTCGTTTATTATTAAAGTTGTTTTTTATTATGATAAATTGTAATCTTTTATTTCTTAATGATAAAATATGATAATTATAAAAAAAATCGGTCCAGTGAGATTTAATATTGAGTGTAGTTGATATTGCCTTATATTGATTTATATGTGTTTAAAGTACTGAGACCATGTCAAGAATATCAATGATGGAGTCTAATTTTCTTTTAAATTAATGATCTCCATCGTTTTTTTAGAGGTCCTAAATTGATCCCTTGATTAAACTAAGTTTATTTATAAGAACTTTTTAGTAAACTTTTTAGTAAGGTCTATGTTTGGTTTGAACTCTCTGAGTCATAAATTTTTGTTAATTTCCTCTATTGTCTCCTTTAATTAGTTTCCTTGTCTTGTTGCTTCCTAGAGATTAATTACATTCATATGTATGTATGTTTCATCTCATTAATACTACATTATTTTCAGAATAATTATAAACACGAATTAGAATAATGAGAATAAAATTCAAAACACTTGGTAGAAAGTCTGTCTCGCGTCTCTTATTTTTTTATTTTTTGTGCTTTCAGTCTCAAAATTCCTCATGAGTTCTTTCTCATATTTTTCTTGAATTTCAGCACAGGTAGTTGGTTAACAGTTTCTTGTGAAATTCTTCTTATAGTCTCATTATAAAGTCCAATATTTCATCATAATATAATTCATTACAATTTTGTTGTAATGCTTGCTCTAAACTCAAACTTGGTTCCTGATTAAAGTATGTAATCTGCAAATTTACAACTACCAATACCGTTGAGTATTAATTAAGTACCATGCATGTTGATAATTAAAAAAAAAAATTGCTCATTCGCAAAAATAAATGCTTTCGAAACACGATTTCTTAATATTCGCAAGAACTAGTATAATACCCGCAAATTCTTTTTATTGACATTTTAAATTCTTAATAAGATAATAGGTAAAGGACAAGAAGGTTGTTCCTACTTTTTAGATTATTTCCACAAAGTATCTGTCAAACGTATCATTTTGACAGAACACCCACAGTATATTAGTTATATCTGTTTTAAATGACACATTCTCAGAACCGTATAATCTAAGTTAAAGATTGAACAATTAATCCTCTGTGTGTTCAGAAGTAGGTCTAGTGCGCGTGAAACATCAGTGAACGAGAGCTAGAAAGTAATTGCCTCAAGGGTTTTTACAAGGATAACTCCTTTTTTACTCTCCCCCGGAGATGTCTGATGCACCCTGAATCCACCTCTGATATGTTCTTTAGGAATTTATCCACTATTTATTTTTAATAAATTAAAGAAAGATTATAGTACATGCTCGGTTCTTATTATTCTTTTATAACTTTATGTTATTACATATTTATGTTAAAGCAATTTCTAACTCTACTACTAAATGAGCCAGCATTATGTTGCAAACATGTCACGTAATGGATAGTACGTATTTTGTTTTTTGCAGCCTCACTGTTCTTACGAATAGTAACGTAATTAAGGTTTCTCGTTCTCTTTTTCAATAACAACCTCATGTACAACGGCAGGATGAATCAGCATTCATGAAACAATGTGGGGGAAGTAGGAGAATTATAATGCAATGTCATAGTCCAATGTAATTAAAAAAACACTTTTCAGGGGGTCAAATGCATGCACATAAATCAGCAAAAACACTGAAAATTAATAATATGTAAATAAGATTTTGCCGTGTGAAATAAAAATCTTATTAAAGCTGTTCGATTACCTGAACTTATAAGAACTACTTTAACAAATCATCCATTTCATGAACCCTTTATACGTGATACGGGACGCCCCTACACTGGAATATTAAATCGACAAGTCATTATACTTCAATCAACATACCTCACAAGCAATACCAGATTCCAAAGAAGACAAAACGAAGAAGTAGGACGAACTCCAGTATTGATACAGACAGAAGGGGAAGAGTAAATACCAAAAATTAACCATGGGACAGAATAAACTACAATCAACAAGGGTAATCCGTGTTTGGATCTTAGGCGCATGTATCTGTGGCAGCATGTTTTTGGCGTTTTCCGCCGCTTACGATTTCTGGGCGATGAAGACTGTGCTTGATCATAGCACAAACTACGAAAAAACTTCCTATTTTGGTTTGTGGAACAAATGCGAAGATGAACGTAAAGGGAATACAGATAACGAACCAGTTCAACCGATGACGTCACAGTGCGAGAAATATGGGGATGGGAATCTAGCTGGCATTCAAGACGCTCCTGGTAAGTTTTAGGTGTGGAGGACTGGTGAACAATTTGCATATAAATATCACTATCAACAGTTAGAGTTGGTCTTGCTTTTCTTATTTATTCATTCGGTAAATTTAAATGTCCTAATTTTATTCGACCAAGGCGTTAACATTAAATAAAAACTTTCTTTAAAATCTTTTAAAACTGAAGCAAGTGAGCGTTTGTAAAGTTTTACTTCCTTTTCAATTACTTATATCTTCATCTTTTTATAGAATTTGTTCGAGTTACCCGTGGTCTCTTGATTCCAATGATCGTCATCTTGGTTGTGAC
>JAUEKX010071350.1:0-13039 GCA_031834005.1 Dendronotus venustus
GATTAAAGTGTTTTTAATTCATATTTCAATTCTTCGTAATTTGAAAAATTTCAAACCGATCGATTTTTCAAAGATAATTATGGTTAAAATAGCCTCTTTGCGCCGCACAATAATTACTTAAATAGCTACTCAGCCTAAGTTTTTCGGAAAAGCCAGAAACGAAGAAAAAAAATGGCGGTCGTGATGGAGTGGAAAACAAGTGTTCCCAGATATGGTTACATACTACTTTTTTATGTGTGTTTTTCACATAATAAATCGTTCTTTCATTTGTGTTTAAATTAATCCCGCTTAAATTTCCGTTCATTGATTGAAGTTTAATTTTAAACAAATCTTTATCTGTACAGCATATATATATACTTAACATGCCCAATATGTAATATGAATATGACTGAGGGAAGGGCGAGGGTTGATTAAATGTTGTAAAGTATAAAACACAATACTACATAAAATATAGGCTATGCAATTTATATAACAAATGTGAATTTGTTTTACTCATTCTATAATTGTATGAAATCATCAGACAATCAAAATAGACGGATTTCCCGTACGTGACGTTTCATGTTGTGGAACCCAGTCCCCGAATGAAAGTTGGCAATCATAATATCAGCCGACAGCACCTTAAAAACAACAAAAAAACAGCGCTATGACCCTCGTAGTCACACAACTTTTGTTCCCTTTTTGTGTGTTGTATATATATATTTGGTTTGCTTTTGATAAAATCTGGCTAGCGAGACATAAATCAAACGTGAAATAAGCTTTAAACTGCTCAAAGTATACGTTGTTGACTTGACTAAATCATCCTCATTGCCTAGCGAAAGACAAGGCAAAACAAAGAAATTCTATGCAGTTTGGTGTGCTATTCACAAGTCCAGATGAATTTTGTCAGGAAATTGCAACTCGCATGGTGGGGGTAATTAAAGGATACACTAATAGAGACCCCACAAAATCTTGCACTGAAAAAGTGAAAAACAACTTAAGTTAAGTTAAAAAAAAAGTGGCCCTAGAAGCTGCTGTTTTAATTAGTGTAAGCTTGTGGCTCTAAGAAGAAGAAAAAAACAGCGATAGCCTCAGCAGAAGAGAACAATGATAACAGTTTACCAGAGCCACTTACTTTTCTGTATGATCCTTCAGTAATAAATGACACAACAGAGAACATTTTGTCAGTTAGTTTAAAGAAACTCAATAACTACTTACTTCTAACTTTCAAAAACAATACAAAAATCTGAAAAATTTTAAAAATTAGCTCAAAGTGAAAATAAGCAGTGGAATTTACACCACGCTTGGAGGATCACAGCTATATCAAAAGCTGCTTTCTGAGTTAAGCTAAAAAACCCAAGCTTATCATTTATCAAAAATATAATGCAATACAACAGGAATGTCACAGTTCCTGCTACTAAATACGGAACAAAAATGGAACCGGTTGCTAGAAGAGCTTATTGTGAGAAAGCAAAGCAATACCATAAAAAATTAACAGTTGCACTAACATGAGTGGATGTGAAGAACCCCTTTCTTGGTGCTAGCCCTGATGGCATTTTCATTGTGAATGTCATAAGCCTGGGTTGTTAGAAATTAAATGTGCATATAAATATAAAACTAGCCTAGAAGGATGGAAAAATTATAAAAATTATAAAAATATACTTATATATATATATGCATATATATACTTAATTAAATATATATAAATACAGATAAATGTCTTTTGCTCGTTGAAAGATCCTCATTCTGAATATTGTTTCTTTGTTGCTTATCTTCTCTCAAAATACCTCTCGTTTTGTCGTGCTAACAGTTCATAGGTGTGGATATTCAGTTGACCCATTATGAAAATATGAAAATGTAAAAATAAATATCATTAAGAGAAAATGAC
Source organism: Dendronotus venustus (assembly GCA_031834005.1). Classification (NCBI taxonomy): domain Eukaryota; kingdom Metazoa; phylum Mollusca; class Gastropoda; order Nudibranchia; family Dendronotidae; genus Dendronotus; species Dendronotus venustus. The sequence goes on from JAUEKX010071350.1 coordinate 1,865, forward strand.
AGTAAAATGCTATATTTTTTTTTTTTTTTTTTACTTTGCATATATTCACTAGCCTATTTTTACAGAAAATAATGTTTGTGTTTTTGTAGAAACCTTTGAATGCTTGAAAACACTTGGTACAATGTCAGTATTTGAAGGGTTTTTAGAGTGTTTATTTACTGAAAATATCAAATTTTAAAATATCTGAATCTTTCAGCAGAAAGATTTTCTAGGGAAAGATAAATGTTAAATGAAATCCGTCTATAGCATAGGTACAGACACTACCAGACTACTAACTGTTAACATCAGGATCTGTGATTGTTTATCCAGACAGACTCTATAATTGTAAATGTAGTTTTAATTGGTTTTAGTCTGAATTATGAATTATATATATACATGAAAATAGTTACTTTTCTTGATTAAATATGTATGAGTATATATGTATATATAGCTACAGTAAAGTATGTATAAAATTATAAAATTGGGAATATTTATGTATAGTTACATGTTTATAGTCTTAGGAAAAACTATCACCATTTTTTTTTAACTTTAAAAACATTGTCGGGCTGGTGAATATACCAGGGGCAGCGATCATTTTTGTCACGCTTTGCAGACTTTTTCTGTTAAAGGGGGAGGGGGGTTCAGCAACATCGCTAAAATAAATTTTTCCATGATGCATATTTTGCATTATTAAATAAGTAGCAAACAACTTTAAATAAAAGAAATATATATACCAGCTGCAATATATATTCTGTTTTCATTTCTTAGCTAAGTGTCTATGTATACAACCTTATTAAATAACTTAATGGAAGTTGAGACATTACTTGTTAATTCATTAAAAAGAAAAAGAAAAAGGATTACCTCTGGAAAGGTTTTTCTCCTGGAAGAAGTTTCAAATATATATATATATATATATATAGCTTTTGAAGTCTCATTGAGAAGACGAAAATCTCGGCCAACTTGCAGTCTCAACTTTCTTTTAGTTTTATATATATTAAGTACTTTTTCTCTCATCATGAATTCTGCTTTTTTGACAAGCTCTTTCTTCTCTGCAAAATGGTTCTTAGCTCAGCCTTGTAAGCAAAATCTCTCAACAAAGGTTCATAATTATTTTTGGATTCTGATGCACAATATATATACTTCTTCATTTTCAAACTATTATGACCTACCTGCTCAAATATTGAGTTATAGTTATAGTCACATATCAATTTTTGTATTTCTTAGTGTCATTTGGATGTTAATGGGCGAGTGGATAATAACAATGAGATTAAAGCTCTTTTATAGAAGAATAATATATAATGTATATATAAATATAATATTGCAACAATATTAGATGTAATGTTCTGTATAAAACACAAGAGCATTGTACTTTAGAAAAAGGGACATTATTCATACTTGTCACACTTAAAAGTAATGTTTTATAATATGTACTTATTATATATATAGTAATCTATTGTAACTTATTGTATAGTACTGTATATAGTAATCATACTTAATTCATAGATTATTTCAAAAAGTTAAATTTTTCTAATTATATAAATTTTTTCTGTTCCATACTGGCATTTATACAACTTAATTATTTTTTATTTTAGGATTATCATTAATGTAAAAGTAAAAATTTGCTCTTATTTGGAAATCACTTTGTTGCGATGTCCAAACCAGGTGCACCTAAGCGCAAAGAGATCTACAAATATAATGCACCATGGACTGTGTATGGTATGAATTGGAGTGTACGTCCAGACAAAAAATTTAGATTGGCATTAGGAAGTTTCATTGAAGAATACAGCAACAAAGTGAGTTTAATCTACCAAACATAATTTTGAATTTATCGATCTAGTGTGCCAATGTTTACAGAATTATCTTACAGTACCACTTAAAGGTAACAATCAGTTGCTACCAATTAAAATATAATAGAGACTTTGTTTATTGCAAGATCGGACTATTTTCTTTTGTTCTGTCACTTTGCGATTTAAAACAAAAAATACTTGATTTAGCATTGTTTGAGGTGGGAAGCAATCATGCTTCTTGGTTCTTTTGTTTAAAGGTGTGAAAGTTTTTTTTTTCATGTTTTATCAAGTACAGTTTTTTTGTAACAGTTTTTTTTGTAAGAAAACAATAAGGTATATATGTTTTTTCTGGAATTGTAACCTATTGTTACCTTTTTTTAAGCTAAAAAAAAGAACTTACTGGTGGAAAAAATTCTTTACACAAAAAATTAAAATTACTTACACCTCGTATAATCATTATACTAAAGCTGTTTTCTTGTTAAAAAGGAGTTTTCAGAGCATTTTTATTTCTATTGAATCATGGAAGACCTGTTTGTTAAACCATGAAAATATTTGTTTGCTTTTTTTGTCATCTATTTCTGTTCTTATTATTTCACATATGCCATTATTATTGACTCTGGAAAAACCTGAATGATATGATAATGCATGATACAAAACCTTTTTTTCCAAATGTGTATAACAATAAAAAATTTAAGGATAGTGTAAAAACGTTTTTTTTTTTGTTGATGCTTTCAGATGTAACTTTTTATCTAGTTTCTAATTCCGAAATCAGAAATATAAATTTCCCTGTTTTTATTGAAATATTGCTGTATTTATAAATAACTTATAATTGTCCAACTATGTGTTTGTTACACAACTATCGAATAAAAGTAAACAATAAAGTAAAAGATTTTTCTTCCCCTCATTAGTTATTCATACTCGTCATGAGTACACATAATAGAAGAAATGTATGTTTGTTTACTTATTACGTAACTGATACATAATAAAGTGTGATTTCTATTCAATTCTTGTGTAAACAGAAGCAAAAACTAAAATCGAATATATCTCGGAATCAAATTTTGGTCTACTTCCCAACCTTCCAAGAGCTCCAAGTCATGGAAGGCCATGTTATTTTTTTACAAAGAAAATTACGTCATTGCAATCCCTGATAAATTGTCTAAAATAATTTTGAGAGGAGCTCTTGAAAGAAGACTATGTATTTTTTTTTTTAATTGCTTAAATTTATTTTAATAAGTATATATTATTATTTTTCAAAAATGATATCACAATATAGAGAATTATGGATAAGCTTTTAGAAAATATATGCTTTTAATATGAAAAGTAAAACAGATCAGAAGATATTTAACACAATCTGAAATCATACATCAAAGGTACACACTATCCTTAAACTGCAATTATTGCAATTCCTAAGTTGCAATTATCAAATGTGATTCATGTTGGGAGATTCTGTCGTTATCATGTAGTTGAAAGTAAATTTAAAAGTTGTAATTTATTTGTTTAAAAGTTTTCGAAATATATTGAATACTAGAAAAAAGTTTGTTATTAAAAATAGTAGTTTTTTTCTTCACTTGCATTTCTGGAAGTATTTTTCTATTAGCCTTATCATAATTATTTTTGAACAATCTTTGATAATTTCATGTTAGCCTAGACAGGGTATCCACACCTCCTTAAAAACCTTAAAAACCCTTAAAAAACAAAACCTCCTTAGAATTTCTTAAATAACCAATAAAATGAAAAATTGCTGTTCTCCTTATTTTAAGTTTACATTTTCCAAGAAACAATATTAAAGTGAATGGATTATAATAGATAAGGAAGAAATAGTTACTCCTATACTTTCCTTTCAAGTTTTAAATATGAATATAGCCATGCTTCAGCCATTTCTTTGAAAGTTTTGTTATTTATTGAAAAAAGAAAGATTATGTTTTTAAAGTATAACAACATTCTCCTTAATTTTCATTAAAAATTGGAGAAACCCTTAACTATCCTTAAAATCCTTACTTTTTCACTCAGATTTAGTAGTGTTTACCCTGCTAGAAAAAGTTGTATTTTAATTTATATATATCAGTGGTTAGCTCAATTGGCAAGACGGCGGGTTAGTAATGCATGAGTGATAGATGCTGTGGGTTCGAACCCCACCGAGTGACATACTTTCGCGGCTGCTGTTACTGTGTGTGTAACATCATTCGCGACGTCGAGAATGTCAATTCCGACTGTCATTACCAGAGTAATGGCAGTCGTGAAGGACCATTGGTGGGGAGGAATTCACAGCCTATATCAGACAAGTAAACACTAACACGGGTGCGTTGAAATATGAGGTATACATTCCTGAAAGCATTCAGTGTCAAACTGCATATCTCTGTGTATACAGAAAAACCGACCTGGGTAAAAAAAAATCATAATAAATCATAATAATACTACTTGGTGTTCAATTATTATACACTTCCTTGTACGCATGTAACATATATACATTTTAAACTATGCAACATAACCCAAATTATTGGTCATTATTGTTTGGCTTATGACATGTACAGTATATAGAAAATGGATTGCATAATATGTATTATAATGTATATGTTATTCACAGGTACAAATTGTTCAGTTGGATGAAGAAAGCGGTGACTTCATTCTTCGTTCAACATTTGATCATCCCTATCCAACCACTAAAATTGTTTGGATTCCTGATGAAGTGAGTTTTTTAATCACACATTGTTATTTTCATGGAAAAGTAAAAAGAAATTTGAATGGCTTATTTCTACAATAAGATTTATCCCATTATGGGGATTGGTTTAGCTAAAGTGTTAAAGCAATATTATATACTTTTTACTGCTAAAAACAAAAGGTTTTTACATTATGTTCACTTTGTTTCACAGAAAGGTCACTATCCTGATTTGGTAGCAACCTCTGGTGATTACTTAAGAGTATGGAATGTATCCAATGATGAAGTTCGATTAGAAGCTCTTTTAAATAATGTAAGTAAAGTTAGTTAAAATTAAAACTTAAAAAATTAACTTTAAAACATATCTCTGACTTAATGAAGACCAGAATATATATAGTTCTTCAAAATTTCTATTTTATAGTAGCCTTTTCAGCTTTTGTTCACCTTTTTTGTTTTTAAACTCTGCTCTTAGCAGCAGATAGATGAAAATGAATAAGTTTATTATGATAGGTTTTTATAGAAAACGTATATTTTATGTATATATATATTTATATATAACAGGTTGTTACACATTTTCACTAGTTCCTTGAAATTTTCTGTTATTTTCTGTTAATTTAGAACAAGAATTCTGATTATTGTGCTCCGTTAACCAGTTTTGATTGGAATGAAGTTGATCCTAATATTCTGGGTACATCAAGTATTGATACAACCTGTACCATTTGGGGACTTGAGGTAATTTGAAGAATTTTTTGCAAAAACTATCTGGGAACATCGTATGATCTTGGTTTTAAGACACTAGAACCAAAGAATTTAAACTTGTCAATATATTATGACAAGTCTAAATTGCATGCGAAATAACTGTGTTCTAATTCGTCAAAAAACTGTACATAAGTCCTATATTTAAAAAAAAAATGTATTGTGAAAGGAAAGAAGCGAAATCAAAACAGATGTATTTAAAAATAATGGTATGTGGTAAAGGTATATATAAGTGTCCTCAAATATTAGTGACCTTTTAACATTTAATTAACTTGGTCGAGATGTTATTTTGTATAATGAACACATCCAAAATGAAAAATCAAACACTTTTTCTAAGGTAAAAAAAAATTTAATTTCTTGTTTGCCATACCCTTTCGCTTTGTGCGATAACTAATACTGGCACGTTAGATAAGTGCGTTATCGCATATTTTCCTCCTTTTTTAAGAGCGGAAATATAAGAAACTTAAAGTATTTATTTAGTTATGAATATTTTCTCGCAATATTCCCCATATTCCAATCGCCACTGTGAAATAACTAATACTCATTTTTTGAAAATTGGAACTTTTTTAAGAGTTTTAGTTGATTGATGGCTACAAATTTTAAAGGATTTAATAAATTAAATTGATATTTATACTTTATGTTTTACATCTTACATTTTCTTTAGACAGGACAACCTATTGGTCGAGTACAAGGACACGTCAAGACCCAATTGATTGCACATGATAAAGAGGTATTTCCTTTAATAGTAAGAAAGAAATCACAAAATGTTTTACAAATTATTCACATTGTAAGCAAAATAATCAACCGATCTATATTTATTATCTTAATTTGATCAGGTAGTACTTTGAGTCCACCTTTTTAAATAATTTATAGAGGATTTGAGAAATAACAAGTTGTTAATCCTTTATTATCAATCATTGATAATTTTAACTCATGGGTTACTAATACATTTTAGAATTGGTATCCTGTAAAAAATCATGGATATGTGTATTTTAGTATTGTAGTCATTCTCTTAAAATGGTTGATGATTTTTTCTTCTTTTTTTATACGCCTTAAACAGTATACTTGAAATGAAGTTTTTATTAACCTATTCTCTCTGTTAATTGACACAAATGAATAAAGAAATATTGTAAATAATATGATAATTATTTACTATAAGAACAGTAAACTCTCGTTAAGTAATATGCTGGATAAGTAGGACGCCCGTTTATTAGTACGAAATTTCCGGTCACTTAGATTTTAACCTATTAAAGCATCCGGTTAAGTAGTACGCCCGCTATATAATACACGATTTCTCGGTCCCTTGAGTGTAACGAGAGTACTACATTTACATCATTATCTTCACTTTATATTATGTATGTGCTTACAGAGGCACACTACTATGCAATTATTTTCGGTGAATATAATAAATAATTATGTACTTTCCATGCGTCTATTAGGTATACGATATTGCATTCAGTCGTTCGCACAGTGGTAGAGATACGTTCGCTTCAGTTGGTGGTGATGGATCTGTTCGAATGTTTGATCTCAGGTTAGATTTCTCATATGTCATCATGGTAATTCTATTCTTCTGATATTAAGTGCATCATTTTGAATTAAAAAAAAGAATTATGTTGTGTCTAAAGGTTCTTTCTACCAAAAAAGTATGTGCAACTAATAGCAGAGCTTCCAAGTAGCCGAAAATTCAAAATAAAAAGCAAATTATACACCTCAATAATACTTTGAAAAATACCGTTATAACACTTTTAGGTTCGAATATCTGAGAATTGATAATTTTTTAGGTCAGGACCGAACGTCAAATGGGAATTTTTATACATTTTGATATGAAATACATTCGATTTTGATTGTAAAACCAAATAATCATGCTATATTATTTCAAACGTTGTTATTACTATTTTTATATTGATCGTTAATTTAACGTTGATATTAACAAAGAAGTTACAAAGTACTTATAAAAATTAACATCAGCAAAAAATAAATTAAAAAAATTATTGAATACAAATTTGACAAGAGCAAATTTTTATTGATAATTTGTTTATCTTATTCTTGAAAACTAACAAACAGTGGACGTGGATTCCTTACTTGCTTTTGGTAGTTTATTCCAAAGTAAACTTCTTATAAAACCTAAAGATCTAGAATAAAATCTAAAGATATAAAATATCATGAATATTTGTTTTGAAAGTTGTGATCACATCAAAAACAGATCTCCCAGATGTGTATAGAGTATTGTCATTGGCAAAATTGCACATGTTAGATTTCCTTTCAAAAACAATTAGGTCATTAATAAATATATTAAAAAGTAGAGGGCCTAGTATTGACCATTATGGAACACCTAAAAATATATATAAAAGAGTCATTTATTCGAACTCTTTGCCTTCTTTTTGACAAGTAGTTTAATATAAAAGAAATATTAAAATTATCAACACAATAAGCAGCTAACTTAGCAATCAATAAATCATAAGGAATAAAGTCATAGGCTTTGGAAAGATCCATAAGAACAGTACCTACAACTTCTGATTTATCAAGACTACTTTGCAAGCGATGTAAAAGTCTCAATAGAGCATTTTGAGTGCTGTGACTTTTGAAAAGCACAAATAATGTAGAACTGTCAATTTTATTTCTGCAATGGCAAAAAAATTCATGTTATTGCTGAGGTATTATCAAATAAACTTAAATTTAATTTTTTTAAATCTTCCTTCGTACTGTCTAGTCAATTCCTTATGCCTAATTTTAAGTTCTTTGAAAAAATAATTGAACCCACACGATTTAGATGACTGAGATCGATATTCGAATGATCCACAAAACCTATATTTCGAGAATTTGTCTCAAATTTCAATAATCTGTTAAGTTCTGCAGCTTTTTCTCGAAATTTATAATTTCTTAGTGTCAACCCAGAAACAAGAACAAAATTTGAATCAGTCTTTATAACACAAGTTCAGTTACCTTAAATGCCATATTTCTTAGATCATTTGTACCACAGCGCAATACAATAACATCAGGTTCTTGTTCTTTTGTTGGTGACTTTTCATACAACGAGTTGTTGCACCAGAAAACGATTACTTTTTTTTCATTGTCCGATAATTCCCAGCATTTTATATCTTTAACAATGGAATCACCCAAGATAGCAACAACAGTTTTATTCAATTTTTTTGTTTTTGCCACATTTTTTGTTTTGCCTCTTTGTAACATTTTTATATTTTATTTCGATATCAGACGAGTTTCTATTTTCCTCGTTTTTGTTATTGTTATCGGTACTTAACTCCTCAAAACGATTTTGTGTAATTGTTTTGTAATTACTATCATATTTAAATTCTTTTGGTAGGTGTTTGGAAATTTCCACTGTGAGACATTTGTGAGACTTTTTCAGTTTTATAATAATTTTGAGATTCATTTTGACTTTTTATATAATGAACCTCTTTCTTCCGACAACATTTAAATAATCTTGTTCTTGCTCAATATTTCTGATCTTAAAAAATCTAGTTCCTTCTCAAGAATTAAAATACAGCGGTTACTTGATTTACATGATTCACAATGCTCCACCCAAAAAAGTCTTGATTTTATCGTAAATGAAATTGATATAATTATCTATTGATTTTTTAACTTTCACTTGTATAAACTTTTCGTCGATAAAATTCTGTTTCTTCTTTTTGAAATGAGAGAGCACAAGAGTCATCATCTGTAAATACTTCTGCCTGCCATGTTGCCGTCTCACGACAGTATCATATATTTCAAATGTAGGGTTAAATACAGAAAACCAAGTTGAAGGCTGAAATGTGGTGTCAAGTATGAAAAACATACTACAGATCTTAAAAACACTGAAATAAATGTTTAATTTTATTTTTGCGTTTACTTCTTCGTTTTACTATTTTACATATCAGTATTACAATATTATTTTTTACGTTAGACATTTGGAACATTCAACGATCATATACGAAGAAGCACAACACACTCCATTGTTGAGGCTTGCATGGAACAAACAAGATCCTAATTATCTCTCTACTTTTGCTTTAGATAGCATGGAGGTATGGGAGCAATTTTTTCATAAATTTTTTATTTTGTATATAGTAACATCTCTCGAGGTTTAATGGAAACAGTATGGGTAAAGGAAAAAGTTTCGAATAAAAAGATTTTAGATTTAAAAAATTTTTAAAATTTAGACCGTTAAAATGTAGTGGAATTCTTCCTAATGTAGTGTTTACTTTTTATTTACCAGACGATAATTTTGGATATGAGAATGCCTTGTGCACCTGTGGCTCGTTTAAGTAATCATCGTGCTGCAATCAACGGGATGGCCTGGGCACCACATTCTTCTTGCCATATATGTACATCAGGTAGACTATTTAATAGTATGTTGCTTTGTTTTGAATGAAATGAAAGATTGAAGTTTTTTTTAATTATTTAATATGGTAGATGGCCGAACCAAGAACAAGATAACTGAAAATAGGTTGATGAGCGTAAAACACGAAATTTACAGTTGAAAAGTAACTAAATATTGTATATAAAATTAGATTTAAAAATATAACAGAACTTTCTCAACCAGATTGAACTAAATTTAGTAATTTATGTTCTCTGGTGAGTCGGCCTACTCGTCTCCTTTTATTGGCTAAACTACTATTTTGCAGTTTCTGTGTGGCATCCAAATTAATGATTTGAAATAATGTACATATAGTATTATGTAAATAGAGCTTTATTTAAGACAATATTTATTCTACATTTCACTATTAGCGAACACGCGCGTTATTATAATTACGTAGAGTTCAACTTTTTATCACTGTAGAATTCATATGGTGGAATTATTCTGTATTTAAGCATACACTAACTGTTTTCCTAAATATTACCAGAGAATATTGACCCACGTAAAATTATTGTCCAGACCTTGCGAGGGCAATACGTTACAAAGGTCAAGACTCGAAGGTGAACCTCTGTCCATTTTCCAATTGCTACGTCAATACTGTTACTTGTTCTTTTAGACTATTGTTTTAAAGAACGATTCCAACGTCGTTACCATGATCCGCTTAATACCGGCGAATATTAACCGGCTGTGACGTCATTTCGAACGTTAAAATCAATAAAATTGTTTTATTTTCTTAATGCAGCTTTGGACACAATTATTTGGGTAATAATGTCATATATATATATTTTTTTTTTCTTTCTTTCTTTTAGCGGATGACCATCAAGCGTTGATATGGGATATTCAACCGATGCCTCGTGCTATCGATGATCCTATCTTAGCATACACTGCTGAAGGAGAAATCAACAATGTACAATGGGCTACCAATCAACCAGACTGGATTGCCATCAGTTATAATCAAAGTGTTGAAATACTGCGCGTTTAAATCGGGGAAATGTGTATCTTTTATATGTGTTACGCACAATCGACAACCAAAAACAATCGTATTTCGTCGCATTTGTTGACAAACAGTAAACGATATCGAATCGTAAATAAACGTATGAAAACAAAGTACTGATAATGACTTCAAAAAGAAGAATTACATAGTATACGTTGTTGGATGAGTTTGCTGTTCCGCATTTTAGAGTATACATAGCATGTCTTAAATTTCATCGTACTTTTTTTGTTGTAAATATGTAAATATTTATATTATTATTTTGGAAGACAGTCACCACTTTTTATTTACTATCTTTGTTTATGGTATTAAACCAAACATTTTAATATAAGAGCTGTAAATAAATTCGTTTCGCAAGACCGGTTGCTGAATTTCTTTAATGCTTATTTTAACGACTTCTACTGTAAAATTAAGACAACTTAGGAAACCGAAAACTAACTTCGTTTCTCAGAAATTAAATTTTCTCCGAGCATTAAATGATGGAAATAGGTCCGACGCATTGTGATCCGAGTTTTTTGTGTTCATAAAATGAATTATCAGTGCCGTAGGAAGCAAAATTGTTTTTGTTTTTTTTTGGGGGGGGGGGGCTACACAGTTATTTAATCGAATTCATGAATGCATACGGTCAACCGCATTAAAATGCATGTTTAAT
>JAUEKX010071461.1:0-13039 GCA_031834005.1 Dendronotus venustus
AAAAAAAAACATATCTTGGCAGCAAAAAAGTCCTGCGGCAAAAACCGGCGTTGCCGTAGTGCTTCCGCCGGGCCTGCTAACCAGTACCCCAAACAAAAATAACATATTTATCCCTATAAATGGTTCTATTTCCAAAAATTGTAGCTGCTAAATCTTAATATATGAACCGCTGGTATAAACATTTGAGAAGACATGCTTCTTTCTATTTGTAAATAATACAAACTACTATGAGTGTCTAAATTATATAGAGTATGGGCGGGATATGAAATTACAACAACTTATGATACGCAATTTTAGTTTTTCGCCTTTCTTTGGAGTGCAATAATGACGCAATTTACTCTCATTATCGCCCGATAAGAACACGAATTATAGAAATAAGTATATTTAAATTGATAGATTGATCTTGAATTCTGATTCTTTTGTCCAATCAACAGAGAAGAATGTTGAATGCGCATAATCAGTACAGAAGAAAGATGTTACGTGTCATAACGTCCAAGATGTCACGTGGTCTGACAGTATGGCTAACTCCAACACTCTCCAGCCAAGGTAAGGAAAGGGTTGAGGGATTACATAGCATGCGCAATTGGTAAGAAAAAAACCAAAAGCTGAATAAGCTAAAAATAACGGATAAGTTTGATCAGATTTGAGAAATTAATTCTCAAAAGAATAACTGGATAATATACAGGAAGCTTAACATAAACTTTACAGGGAGCTGTAAGGAAGATAAGGATTTTGAAAAACACCTCGAGAGTTTTGCCAGGGAGGAAGTCTAGAGAGTCAAAATGTCCAGATATTTACTTTTAAGACTATAACTTTCCATCTGTCGGGAGAAGTAGATATCAGAGGCGGATATAAAGGGTCGGCAAACACATGCGAAGGAGAGCAAAACCATAATTATCTGTTGAGAAACACTACAAGATTTACGCTCCTTCATAGATGTTACCGAACCTCCGGATTGGATCCGCCTCTGGAAATGATGTGTATAGAACACATCAGAGTTCTCCCATAAGGGGAATTCACAGTCATGAGCACATCAGGATTTCCAGGAGCAAAATGCCGCAAGAACACTGCTTAGTACGAGCAAGAGATTTACAAATATAAAGATGTAATTTAGTCTCAGACAAATGTGTTTGCGTTAAGAATTGAAAAATCGTGGAAATGTTAATCATCAATAACGTGAGAACAACCCTACGCGTCCTTGGTCCTTGCAAAACAACTTAAATACAATTTTCTAAATGACAAAAATTAGTTGTTATTAAAGTAAATGAAACAAAATAAGTAAGTACTCCTCCTTGAAAACTTTTTAATTAAATAAACAAAGTCACGCAGTCAGCCCCAGATGCAGATCTAGAAGGTCAGCAGCAACTGCGAAGGAGAGTAAAAAGACAATTATCCTGTAGTGTTTCTCAGGCATAATTATATTTTTACTCTCCTGCACACGTTTGACGACCCTCTAGTCAGCTGTACGGAAATACTTATGAAATTGTACATTGAATTGGACTTCAATGAAGGAGATTACACAATTACTTATTCTTAAAGCCCATCTAAATTGAATTGTGCTTAATTTTCGTTTTATTTTGGAGATTAAACTCTCTCAACCGATTGTTTGAGATTGTAGGAGATCGACAATTACTTTTTCTTAATATTAGAAGATTCTACATGTAGGTTTCTTATAAACAGGTTTCTTATATTAAAAAGGAAAACGTGTACAATGTATCTTCAATAAGAAGTAGATCCCAAGGGACCGAAGAAAGAGACAAATATTTCAACTCGTTCTCTGTCCTTGGTCATTTGAATTAAAAGATTTATAGACTTTAGATTTTCGATAGAATCCCATGGCGTGTTACATCACGTGTTATTTTTAACGTGTTCTCTCACGCCAATATGCAAGTCGAGCACAATTCTTATGATTCCTGGTCGCGTTTGGGTGTTGTATTCTAGATGGACTGCTTATTCTTATTGGAACTGCTGTTAAATCAGTTGGTAAACAGAGACATTTAACACAATCTCTCCAGACGCGGCTGTTCTCGAGAGAAGAGTAAGAAAGTATTTATCTTTGGAAAAGCCTTAAGATAATTGATTTCTAGCTCTCCTTCACAAATGTTATTTCTTCACAAATGTTGTTACTCGGTTAACAAGAACAGATCAATTTATGTGTGGAGAAAAATCTTCTCAAATATAACAAATATTTTTTTTCAATATAACAAATATAACAAAAAAAATAAATAATAAAAACACTAAAATCAAACGATATTATCTAAAACATAAAAGTGCTAGAAAGGTTTAAGTAAAACCTCTTAAAATCATAAAATCAATTTTAAAGGTGTTTACTGCTATTATTACCACTAGAAAATATTATCCAATAACTCTTTTAATATAAAGGTTAATACTCTAGGTATATTACATCAGAGCGATCGCCCATTACTCAAGACCTAGAAAGAATAAGTGTGCTAAAAAAACTATCAATAACAAAATTAGTATAAAAAATTATCAAAAAATATAAAAAGAAGATTAACTCAATATTTATTATTGAAAAATTGGGTCGTAAAAATTAATTAATTAATATTTAAGAAACAAAACTGAACTTAACATTACTTTTTCGACTAGGCATGCAATGTGCCTACTGAATATTTTTTGTATTGGCTAAGCAAGACACTTAAAAGATCTACCACAAATTTTTATTCACTATTCGCTTTAGTTTTTTTAAGAGATATTTGTGCTATTCATAGCTATCAAAATGACTATAAGACATTCGTATTTTCAAAATATATCTATGGAAAGTCTAATCCTAGAACATCAAGCTTTTTATATATTATATATTATATAATTAGTGTGCTCTAACATATATCTACTAAATTCATTACTTCAAACGATTTAGTTATGTTCGTAGACTTTAGCAAGTAGCATCCAATATGCGTAAATGTGCTTCAAGAGAATACTATCTGGTGTAAACTCTTCTTAATATAAAGGTTAATACTTAAAGTACATCATATCAGAGACGTCACCTATTACTCAAGACATGGAAAGAACCTTATGTGTGCTAAAAAAAACTATCAATAACAAAATTAGTATTAAAAACTATCAAAAATATAAAAAAAAAGATTAACTCAATATTTTGGTTTATTATTGAAAGATTGAATAGTAAAAGTTACCATAATTAATACTTGTGTTTACAATATTTAAGAAACAAAACTGAACTTAACGTTATTTTTTCGACTAGGCATGCGATGTGCCTACTGAATATTTTCCTTGTATTGGCTAAGCAAGACACTTAAAAGATCTACCACAAATTTTTATTCAATATTCGCTTTAGTTTTTTAAGAGATATTTGTGCTATTCATAGCTATCAAAAAGCACTCGAAATGAATATAAGACATTCATATTTTCAAAATAAAATTATGGAAAGTCTAATCCTAGAATATCAAGCTTTTTATATATTTTATATATAATCAGTGTGCTCTAAAATATATCTACTAAATTCATTACTTCAAACGATTCAATTATGTTTGTAGACTTTAGCAAGTAGCATCCAATATGCGTAGATGTGCTTCAAGAGAATACTATTTGGTATAAACTCTTCAAAATTCAATGCTTCTACTTGGTTTTCCTCTCTTAATTCTTTGTTTTTATTTTCCATGTACAAAGCCAGTGCGTCACATAATCTGAAAATACCGAGACAATAATTAAGAAAATTTTATCAAAACATATGCACGATTCACAGGAACAGAACTTAATATAACTGCGTGAAAGTTCCAAATTTCGTACTAATTTTTCCGATTTATCCCCGATTATAAATTAAATTGGATAAACAACATTGTGAAATCACAACTTTCACCATGGCCTCTACAGCCCCTGATTAACAGTCAGTGAAAAAGAAAGTCATGTTTTCGCAAATTGGCGTTAAGTACGTTGATTGGTTTACCAATTGTCAGAATTGTAGAAATGCTACAAAATTAGGAACAACAAAGGAAAACTTACTCGAAATCAACATATTTCTCATCTTTTTCTGGAAGTTCAAGGACCATGTATTCAGTGATTATCCGCATCATCAGATGCTTGTCGAATTGTCCGAATTTCGTTTTGATTTCTTTTACCAGTTCTTCATCGTTGAAAGGTTCACAAAACAAATTCATATCAAATGAAAACGGATTCTAAAGAGAGTTTGAAATAAAATAATGAAATTTCACCAATAAGATACAAATAGAAACATAATGAGAGTTTGTGATTAAAACAGCCACAACACGCAATTTAAAAAATGGTTTATGTTATAAAACTTGTTCACTCTCAAACGTTGAAAAAATGTCGTGTTAAAATCAAGTGACACTTAAAATGGTTTGGGTGGACAAAGTTAAAACTTACTTGATTGGGACCATAAGAACGGAATGCTCGCTCAACAGTCAACATCGACCATGCCGAACATAAATGCGTTAAACGGATGAAATTTTGCATCTGAAACAAAAAAGAACACATTTTCAAATTTCATTACTGCAACCCCAAGATTTTTACTCGATAAATGGTAAATAAAGAGTGGTACAATTAATATCTCAAAAAGAAGAAGGGTTTAAAATGATATGACTATTATAAGACTATGCTGAATAAGAACAATAAAATAAAACTTTAAACATCAGTTGCACACTTGATTTAACCTAAATATGTCGTGTCATTATAATTGAAAACAAATTTAATGTCTTCATTTTAATTCAGCATCAAATTTTAAGTTATTATATTTTGGATTTTTTTTTTTTTATATATAAGAGGGTTTCCAAGAAGGTATTTTCTCTAGAAGCTTAACTTCGTAATACCGTTATTGCATCTGTAATGTTTTGTATGTGGTGAGACGAACCGAAACAAACCTGCACGAACAATATCAAAGACATCGACTAATGGGATGCTAGTTGGCAAAAATATATTTGTTACATGTAATGACAACTGTCATCTTTTAAATTTGGCCAATTCCAGAAATAAATTAATCTAAAAATAGCATGGTCAATATAGCATGGTCAATATATCTTTATAATAAGCTGTGGAGTACGATTTTATGTTTATTATTATTTTCGTCAACTAGAAAGTTCTACTGCTGGTTGCTTTTTCTTACTATTCTAGCAGAATAAATATGTTTTTGTCAAAATCTCTACCAAATTACATGACATACCGTTTTGCTGGTCAAATAAACTTTCGGGTCATAACGCAGTTTCTTATCCAGGTATTCTATATACATGAGATTTGGTTGTCCGCCTTGCGTTGAAAGAAATCCAATGGCTGTTTCCACCGCCTTCAGTGCGTTAGAAACATCATCAATACGAATTAAATCGTCAAGCATTTGTCTTTGGTTGACCACGGGAATGTCAGTCTTCAAATAATGAGGAATATATGATTATTCAGTTTACAGAATTCATTTCATAGATCTACTGAAATTTAATTTAACGAAACAGGGCTGCAATATAGAACGATCGTAAGACTAGTCAAAGCTCTCCGGAGGAGAATGTTTTCATTATAAATGACGTTATCTCTATCTAAAAATGTTCTCCTACGCAGATGTTTGACTTGGTCTAAATACGTCTCTGGGCTGTATAAATCTTAAATCTAGAATTTTAAGAAGGAGAGATATTTCTCACCTCAAGTTGACATTACGTACATGATTCCTTGGTCACACTTACCTGTTTAACTTTTTTTCTCATGTCAATGAATTGTTTTGCGTTATTAACGTTGTCACGGTAACAAAACAACTGAACTGATACTTCGAGGAAGCATTTCCCATAGCAAACCTTTTCCACGAAACGGCGTTCGATCTCATTTAAATTGTACTCCATCTTTGCACCTTCTCCAATCTTCAGGGACCAGTCACAGTGCAAATAAACTATAGGAAGCAGATCGTCCTCCATGTTGTAGCTGTTCAGAAAAAATAAAAACATCGAGCACTCTGATTGAAAATCTTTCAAATGGAAGAGAAATAGACCTCATGCTTTAAAAATTTTCACAAAATAAAAAATAAAAAGAACACACATGAAATACTAGAAAATTTAAAAACTCTAAATTTACTAATTCTGTAGAGTTTATTGTCTCTAGGACATCTAGACAGCATCACCTATTCTCTCTTCGCGATCTTTCAATCCTTATATAAAAGCAACCAGAGATTAAGAGAATTCAATATTTAACTAATGTAAGTGAAAAAAAAGTGAAAACAGCAAACAGAAACAGAAAGCAAATTATAACATGCAAAAATGTTAAAGTGTATTTATTGGATGGACTCTCAGAGGTGGATGCAGCGTTATTTGACTTATTTATTGATAATTATCGTTATTTGAAAATTTCCCCAATTTATTCCCAATTTTTTTAATAAAATTTTCAGATTATAAATTAAATGTGACAAACAACGTTGTGAAATCACAACTTTCTCATGGTCTCTATCCGCCTCTGATTCTTTCTATGATTAAAAAAAACGCGCATGCGTCCACATACTTGATTACATTATGTTCGTTCACTTCGCTCATCTCAACCTTTTTTACAAACGCTCCTGGCATATGTTGGTATAATTGAAGGAATTCATTTTGTTTAAACACGAGGAACACAATCATGGATTTGAAACAGCGTCCAGCTTCTTCGTCAGAACACAAGAAATATTTCAGTCGAGTATTTTTGTCGAAGCTCTCTGGATGGTGGTTTGGATTAGGTTTGAATGGACCTACAAATTTTGAAAAAGATAATATATTAATTTATCAAATAAGCTATTAAACATGATAGAGGCAGATTTAGAGTACGTCAAACATCTGTGAAGGAGAGCTAGAAATCAATTATGTTAGGATTATTTCAAGGATAACTATTTTATTACGTTCCTCCTCCTTTGGATTTATTTAGTACAACTCCAATTGTAAAAATAGCAATCGAAATCCTCATTATGTCGGATAATCATCTTAATTAGCTTTGAGAAGAAACCTTTCAAAATTTTATTATGGATAAGAGAAATAGATTAACCCAAAATACATCATGAATTTGGATAGAACTAAAAGAGCAGGCAATTATGACAATTAGAATTACGTAATTGTGTAAGACATTCAATTAAAAGAAGATGCTACATAACACAATTTTCACCTTGTTGTCTTAGTTTCGGTGAAATATCTTTCCACACTTTGGTGACAGCTTTATAACAACGGTCTAGTTTTACACCAACCTCTAAACAAAAAAGTAAATCAAATAATACATAATGCTTCAAATTCGTGGACATGTAAAAGGAAATGGAAAAGAAAAACTGACTCTTATCGATCTTCTTTGAGTTAGTCTTTAGTTCTTTGATGAAGTCCCCGATACTGATTTCTTCTGCTGCTTTCTTCTCAATTCTGTATTTGAAGCGTTGATGAAGAAGATTATAGAATTCAAGAAGTTTTGGTAACTGCTTCAACAGTTCGTAGTTTTTCTCCTGAAATTTAAAAATGGTACTTTTGTTTTATCTTTCACGACCCATCCACAAAACCCTTTCAACTATCTACCAAACTTCATAAAGTGTAATTTTCGAATAATTATTTGAATGGCCAGAAAAACAGACATTTCTTAATAGAAATCAATACATTCATGTGTTACAAGACATATTATTACATACTTGTGAGCTTTTTATATGTACAATAAATTTGCATGTGATGTTATAATGCAATGCAATGACATTCAGCACAAAATGAACAGTTTAATAATTATATTTTTAATTATAATCGGAATTAATTTTTATTGTGATTATTTTATTATTTAGTTATTTATGATCGAATTATTTGAATATTTTTTGGATTTTGCAATTTTTGGAATGTTTTTTATAAATTACAGATTATATTATAGCATGTTATGAAAAGTTGATTGCGCTGTAAATCTCGTAAATCTCGAAAATCTCGGATAATTTCTTTTCTGTTTTACTGTATAACATATCGTATATAAATTCATATTCATAATTAAGCATTCTTTAATTTGTTATTATTATAAAGATTCTAATACGAGAGAGGTGTGTTGTTATTACCTCGTTTAAGAACATTTGTAGGTGTCGGTTATTCGTTTTCCCGCTTGCAATACTCTCGTCCAACTTCATCCGCATGTGCGAGATACTTAATGGTTGACGATATCTCCACAGCTGTGGTGACATCATAGGATTGAAATTTGTTGTCACGGTTTCATCAGCTCCCTCAATCTCATACAGACGTCTCATGAGGGGATTGGACCAAATTCGTAAGTCATCCATGCATAGACGATTGATGCGTTCCAACTCCTGGGCGTAAATCTATATAAACCAAAAAAATCATGAGGTTTTTAAAATAATTTAAGTAAAGCATATGAACAAGATACTTAAATAATAAATAACTTAATCAATATATGTGGGACACTTTAAGCGATTTGGAGTATAAACGTTAAAATATCACTAAGTATAGGTGTGAAGTATGTTTTGTTTAAGCACAAATTAAGAATAGATTTTATTGATTTTCAGAGAAACGCAGAAATTTCATGCGATGTATTCCGAATCCCCTGATGTAAGTGGATACATTTTCTTGGTCGATTTAGGGTTCTTCGGTGTCATCACCGTCCACTCTTTGCACTTATACTGTGGTCATTATTAATCACGTGATTCTGAACTTCTTACTTGGTAATATTATAACGAACCTGCGTAAAACTTTCAATATAAAATTGATGAAAAGCAGTCTCAAATTGACAACGTCCTTGATGACTTTGGAAATACTGGCTAATGTCTTGACCTTGATCTTTAACAAAAAAAAAGAAAGAGAAAAGAGAAGATACGTAAATATTATTTTATCTGGTAATTATAACAATATTATTTTATTTTAACAAGTAAAAGATACATCTCCCCTTTTAAATTGACTGAAAGAAAAAAAAGATTTTACCTTGTTGAGAAAGTGTGTAGATGTGTTTGATAAAAAGATGAACAACCAAACGAATCTCATCATTATTTTTCCCTAAAATATTTCTTAAGAACTGCATATCCAATAGCAAATGTTGCATGAAGTATGTCGTAACGTCTCCGACACACACTCCGTTGACCAAAACTTGTATCTCCTACATAATAAAATTTAATACATTGAACACCAACGATTTTAGTTGATTTTATACAATTTTATACAAAGTTGGTTTTAGTAAATAGTAAAGATACATAACTTTCCACACTCCACAACCTGTATGCAAGCGCTATAATAAGCTTAATTGCAAATTAATTAGCTTACATTTTGATCCGCCTCGAAGCAACCCAACAACATTGAAAGATGTAGTAAAAGGCGTTGGATGGTGGTCGATAGTGTTGTAAGGTTTCTTTCAGGGGCGGCAAATTGGGGACGTTGGGCGGCTGCACCTATACTGTGACCTGGCAATGTGTTATTCCTTAAAAGAAAGAAAACTGAAAGTTGAAATTGTTGAAGTAGTTGAAGTTGGTATCTCAGGCACGTATTTAGTAATACATCTGGGAAGGAAACATTTTTAACTAGAATGTATTTATTTTTGCTGATATTATTCACAATATATTCCTAAATCCGCCTTTGTGTTACATACTACCACCACTACTTTAATTCGATTTGAGCGGTTGGCCATTTAGTTCTTAGGTTTAAGCCTTGTTATTGTGTTGTTAGGAATCGCTTAAAAAACAAATTATACGGTTGGCCTTCAGGTATTCTTATATACTTTCATCATGCGTAAAATATACATCTGAGAGTGTGAAAGTATTTATATAGTAGTTGTTTCTAGCAATTGTAAGTATTGGGTTTCTTTGACATACCTGTTATCAACTCGACGATTATTGGCATCCAGTTGATGATATCGCCCGCCTATTCGAGAATTACAACCTGCTTCTGGACAAATACTCTCTGTATATGCGAGTCCACACTATTAAATGTAAAATTGAAATACATACATTTGACATGCCTATACTGCTTACATTTTTTTCAAAAGAAAAACTTTTCAAATACCGCTCTTAAAATAGCCTGCAAATCTGCAGAAAGTAATTGTTACTTTCAAACTGTTAATCTTACCTCTGTGATCACGTAGACATGTCCATTAGGGCACACTAATTAGGAAAAAAAAACTTCGTTAATTTGCTTTGCTAATTTGAGAGAAATTAAATGCTTTTCAAAAAAATTTTCATCTTCATCACTTCTCAACCTAAAATTTAAATCTAAAATTCTTCACAACACTTCACATAAATAATAATATATAATGCCCAAGCCTTTTTTATTTTCCAGTCTTCTCAATAACATTTTTATTAAAAAGAACTTACTATAAGGAACAAAAGCTGACAAGTTATCAGGGCGCACATTCGCAATCATCTCAAAATCATCGCTAGGCATTGTGGGTAAGTACCAGCCCTGAAATAAACGTATAAAAATGTAAATGTGTATATTATATCTAAGATTATAAAGTTTAGTAGAAATTATAATTTAATTCGAAACTCTCTATAAATCAGATCGATTTTTAGTCCCTTTTTTTCTGTGGTTTCAAATTTTTCGCTTTCATAGGCGTCTATTGTACGTCAAAAAAATTTACTCGACAGGCAACAGGACGATGACTCAGCAACACAAACAATTGCAACATTCCGCCACCATTTTGTATTCTTTTAAACACCAAACTCAAATGATACATCATCTCCATTACATCTGGATCACCATTGTACCCGGCTAAGATATTAATTGCACGCTGAATATTCTACCGAAGAGAAAAACAATGGCGTATACTCTTCATACATTTTAGATGTAACACACAGTTAAAGAACTTATAAATAATAAGAATAATAGAGATGAATTTTTTGTTATGATACGTTAAACCAACGAAGCGTACTCCCAAAATCAATATGTAATAAAATTATAAACTGAAATAGCTTGTCGGCTAATTAAAATGATTGTACAATAAACAGAATTTTTGTGACAAAAAAACAGATCCCATAAAATTTTGAGTGGATTTAAAATTCTAATGCTGCATGACCAACATTTTATTTATTTGATACAGTAAATATACGAACAAAATCTTACTTCAGCTTGATACTGTGTTACCATAGTATTGAAAAGCTAAATGACAAGAAAAAAAACAAATACACAAACAAAAACGGAAAATAAAGAAATCGACGAAATTGCGAATTGTGAACGGAATCCTATGTAAGAATTAGTAGTTAAACCATCAACGTTCTGCTAAAATTATGCACCTAACAAATCAGAACAAAATGAATACCTCGACATTTGGATCAAAGTTAGATAGAGGACCTTCCCTCAGTAATGCCAACTCTGCTATGAGACGATCACCAACAAAATCCTATAATAACATTTATAGTTTTAATAAAAAGGTCATGTCAATACCTCAAATTATTCCAATTTTAGATGTTTCAAGTTTCATATAATCTCACCTTCTATTAATAAGCGGCGATAATTGGTTTTGATTAAACTAAAAAAGGTCTACAACATTTTTGAAATTTAAAAATAAAATCCTGGTTGCGCGCTATATTAAATCCGCACCAAAATTTAAAAATCCTGATTGCGCGCTATATTAAATCCGCACCAAAATTTAAAAATCCTGATTGCGCGCTATATTAAATCCGCACCAAATTTTAAAAATCCTGGTTGCGTTATATTAAATCCGCACCAAATTTTATAAATCCTGGTTGCGCCGAATTAAATCCGCCGAATTAAATCCGCGCCAAAATTTCTCCACTTAAGGTAAGTCAATTTTAGGTCCAGTTTTTTTGTTTTCTTTTTTGTCATATATTTATACTTTGTTAAAAAACTAATTAATATACGGAACTTCCGGAGTAAATTAAGTAATTTTGTTCATATTTGGGGATACAACCTTTTCAACACAGAAAATATAAAAAAACAAACATTTTAAGATTTTGAATTAAGTTGAAATTACTTAAAAATATTTAATTGGATTACATGTTGTTCGGCGTTTTGTTGTAGGAGATTTTGTGCGATTTGATCACGAAGTTGTTTATATTCTTCTCCATAGACAAGAAACCGATCTGTGTTCACCGCCTAAACAACAAACAAAATAACATTTGTATTAGCTTGATAGATAAGAAACTGCACCCGGAAGACTGGCAGTTATTTGAACTCCCCAAACATTATTCCATCTCCTTTGGACGTAAAAGCCTTTAAAAAGCCTTTTGTTTTAGTTATCTAAAGTAATGGTTGTAGCCGAACCAATTTTCAAGTTTCCTTGTAGATTTGAAGAATTATGAGTCTACTGTAAGACTAAGCCTATGTTCACTGTTTAGGAGAAACGGTGTAAAACTATTGCCACGGCATTATGTTAGGGAAGTCAAAAAAATTAAAAAAGGTGATGCTAGTGTAAGGAAACAGAGAGTAATTATAGATCTCACTTGTTGGTTAGCTTGTTCAGTTTGCAGTTCCAACCAGCCATATTCTGAACGACGAACTAACTCCGTCATCTCACGACTACCATGCTCGAAGATGATCTGCCGTTGCACAAACAAATGCACATCAGTGTTTGGAGGGTTGGTTGTAAAATTAGTGAGCTGAAGAAAGAACGCTGTGAGCTTTGCGAGCGATTGTTCATCAATGTCGGGGTTTTCTCCAAGATGGATATCGCACAATAGTTTACACGCACCAGTGATGGCGACGCGAGCACGAGCGACTTGCTTAAGGAGGTTGACCGAAATGGTGGCAACTGGTTGGTTTGTGACGATGTCTTGTGCTGTGTTCGCCAAGAACTGTGAAATCTGCTTTATATACTCGTCGGTGTACAAACGGTGTCCCTTTAACTTGGTGAGTTCTGAACTTTGATTGTCCTGAAAAAGAAATAATTTGAATGTATCACTTTATTGTTTAGAATCAGAAGAGTGATTAAGCAATTCTTTAGAGATTTCTGTTGAATAAATCTCTTCTCCATTTATTTCATATTTATTTATTAATCTATTTACTTATTTATGTTTACCCAGGATTGTCTCTTCAGTATTAATCAGACTGTCATCAATGAGAATCCTCCCTTTGTCGCAAAATGCCTACAACAGAAACCTATGGCGATTAACAGAGAGGTCACCACTGTAAATACCTGACCAGTA
>JAUEKX010071571.1:1812-13038 GCA_031834005.1 Dendronotus venustus
GCAACATAATAAACCTACCTAAGACACGTGTAAAAATCGCATGATGTAGATTAAAAAAAATCTTTCTACTTTATTTTTTAGTGTACTCTCTTTAAAGGCGGCCGCAAATCTGGCAACAGTTTTGACCAACGTATCGCCAAATACTTGAATGTTGGCAGTAATCAATTGTTGTTGCCCGATTTGCTGCTACCTTAAGTCTTATCACGATGGAGGAGTCTTTTTATATATTAAGACTGTACTGCTCTTCGTCTTAGTGTCTTAACATAGATGATGACAGTGTTTTTAAGGTTAAAGCTAATCGTACCAGCATGTTGGTCGAATGTTGGCAGTAAACTACAATTTAACTATAATTTAACTCATTTAACTCATTTAACTAATATTAAAACAAAAGAACTACTTATTGTAATGCTTCAGATTTCTCACAAATGTCATACGTGCTCTCAGTGATCTTCTAAGATAATTTTATGATCCATTTGACAGATTTTGATCTGTTTCGTTTTAAAGGTTGTGTCTGTGCGTCATGTGTCGACGTGATATCTGGATTAAGAGTTTTCTCTCCTCGTTATGTCCCAAATGTACAACTATGAGGTTTTGATCTCATTTCGTTTGTGTAATCACATCTAGCTGCGGTGATCGATACTTGCATGACAAATTTTTTTTTCTCGATAACAGTGCGTTTTTGATCCCCAAGATTTATTGTTTAGTTACAAAGAACACACATTGTACACGTTTTTTATAAGAAAATTTCTTATAGGAAAATAAGCCTCAGAATCCTCAAAATCTTAAGAAAGTCTTCAACCTCAATTTTTTTCGGATCAAATTTTAAAGCCATTTTATTAGCACTTTAATGGCACAGACTATATCAATTTTTCATATTCTTGTAATGAAACATTATTTTGCGTCGGACGTGCATCGAAAAGTGTATACAAGTAGTGACACTTTAGCATAAGCTTATATTCAATAAATCCTTTCACGAAGGTGAAAGTTTAAAAAAAATTTGAAATAATTTCAGCCTAAATTTTTCTGAAGAAAATCGAAATCAGGAGGAGGAGGAAGAGGTCAGAAAAATTATTTTCTTATAAAAAAAATTATTTAGTTAAGAAAAACTCAATTGGTTTCAAACAAATTATTCAACAATTTAACTGCCTTACATATTTATGGCTGCCCTATTTATGTAGCCAAATTGAATAGAAAAATCTTCATTCGAAGAAAATTATTTTTCGTTTAATAATCGGTATTTTCATTAAAAAAAAAAAGATAATTAAAAAAAATTTCGTTCAAAAAATTTCATTCAATAATTCATGGTGCTGTGATGGTTTACCCATCCCATCCCATCTTCCCATCAGAATATTATGTTTTTAAAGTGTAGTAACAATACCCCTGCAACAAAGGTGATGGCATGTTTTGAGGAAGCGATACGAAATTGGAGAACTATAGCTTTCCAGAATACGTAATGATTATGGAGTAGAAAATCTTTTGGCATATGAAGCAAGGATTGAAAGAGAGGAGAAGGTCGTGGTAGTTTCATAGTTGGTCTTTCTACTAGAAGTCAACGTATGGAAAGGCTGCAGGGAGATGTATTTCGTTGTACTTGTCCTTTCTTTTACTACCATTTTTAGGCAATGGAACAACGTGGTATTCTAAACTTTGAAAATCCATTGCATCAGTTTGCACTCTACACTGTTTATTTAGTGAGAGTTAATTCTGTGTTAACTAAATTCAAAGAGATATTTGCCAATTATCGGCTTTCAACAGAATACAATATGGCATTGAATCAGCTTTGCTTCAAGGGGGATATCACTAGCTATGATAATCCTCTCACAATGGATATTGATATTTAATCTTGTTTAAGGATTTTATCATGGAGCACTCCCCTATAACTTAATTATAAGACCTGATTAGCAGGTTTTTTATCACTTTGTTATTTTCGTATGGAAAATGAGAGTCCTTAAATTTCGATGAAATTTTACACAATTATTTATTCGAAAATATTGAATAAGATGCACCAAGGACAATTGGTGACTATATTGTCTCAACTTGATAATTTTACGCACCAGACTGAAAAAAACAAAAAATCTTGAATACTTTGTTTACCTTGCATAAAAAATTGTTTGTTGGATGTAAATAAAAAGACGTTAAAATAAATTTTAATCTTATTCGCTTTCAATCTTATTTCAATCTCGTTTTATGGTTATTGGCTTTGTCATTGGTCCCGTTACAGCAATCATGTTTTCTCTAATAAACTTCCAAATTGGGGAATGGAAGATCACCCAAGAGAACTTCATTGGGATCTGTATGGCTCAATCATTTTTTACATAATGGTAATATATTTCATAGTATTCGGGGTTTTTAACTTGTTCAAGATATTCCGTGTAACGATCAAGAAGAATAAATCAAAAAGAGCAAACATAAAATGCTCAACTTGAAGGATTTGTTGACTGATTTTGACATTAGTTCTACTTTTCGTTTCCTCTGCATTCAACACGTTTTTCCAAGTTATCATAGAGCTTGATCTCAACATGATGGCAACTGTACATTATAAATGGAGCCTTATAAGGCTTGCTGTTATAAATGCTGCGTCTATTGCCGTTTCATGGCAGCATTATACTCTTTGAAGGGAATCTTGAACGAAGACCGTGGATCATACGTTATTTCATTTGTAGCAATTTTCTTCAGTACTGTTATCTTTATGTTGCCAGCCATTTTCGACATTCAAGCAATCGCTCTTCAAACCCTCCGATATTGTGTAGTTTTAGTTCCGTCCATATATTCGGAATTTGTGACTTTATTGGTTTCGCTGAAGCTTCTTTTTGAAATGGTAGTGGAACCATCTTCCAGTTACTCAAGCCGTGTTAAGAGTTTCTTCTCGAGAGCGTTTGGAGTGGTTGCGTATTTTACTTCAGCGATGGTTTTCGATTATAGGCTGGTTGTTTTCCCTGTACTTATAGCTTTACTGCTCACCACTGTTCTACTGTTGATGACAAGGAAACAATTTAAACCAAGATAGACTTCCAATGCGCCTTATATTAAACCTCTATGAGGAATTGTTAAAATATTTTCAATATTCTAAATAAAACATTGCTAGAGTGAATAGGAATTTTATCAATTTTATCAATTAATATATGGCAAAACTTTTATTGCTTTTCTGTCGTCTGAATAACATCAAAGAGAGAGAGAAATAAAGGAAGTTATAAATTTTGTATTACTACGGCTCTCTAATAATGGATACTTTCAATCTTCTGAAAGATAATCTTTCCCCAAACAGAATCCATTATTTTGATAAAAAACTCTTTCGGGATATTTCCCGAGAAAAACGGTTTTGTTGGTATTTTTTTTTGAGTTTTTGTAAAAATCATTATGATTAGACTGCTAGACAAAGTTTTTGCCAAAAAATTCGCATAAAATTACATTATGTCATACCATTGATTCATTACTACCGTGGCTGATTTTGACAAAATGTCATGTCCCCGCACTTTTTATGTTCGGAGGCGCTAAATTCCTCAATGCCAAAGTACCATCATGCGCGAAGTTCTTGTCGCTTTTATTGCGAAGCGGTTTTTAAATTGTAGCCTGATATATAAATCTATTTTCCTAGGCCGGCACGCTGTGCTCTAAAGCCCAACTAGATTTGAATATCAGGTTGTAAAATCGCTGAATGTGAATATCGTACAAAAAAATACAACACTTTGTATTTGTTTGTAAACAAACTTCGAGGGGATATGGCTGCCACAAAATGACATTGTTTATAATAATGTTGACTGGGATTATCATATGCGATGTTTTATGCTGTTGTATTGCCTGGAAATCTTGCTAAAATCTTGTTGTAATTATTTTGTTTTCATAATATAGGTATGTTACCATAAATCATCTTATTAATCGTTATCATTTTATAGCTAGGATAATGGATTTTTTTGTTCTTACAAATGTGTTTGCTACCAATGGTGTTGAAGCATTCCTTTATTTTTTGTAACAGTTATTAAAAAGTTAGACAAGTCCTGAGAGGATTTATATATATATTTTTATTTTGAGTTTTGTCCTTTGAGTTTATGGTAGGATAAATTGTCTTAATAAAAAGAGCCTTCAAAGTCATTAGGGGATAAATAGATTTGTTTTTCTTGGTGATAATTATAACATCATTCATTGTTATTTTATTGCACAATTGGCTACAAACTCTCACAGGTCCATTTCTCAAATGTTCTTTGATGTGAGTAATCAAATGATGAGCTGTTTGCCAACATAAACATGCTTCAAAGTAAAAACAAGAAATTTGGTAGACTACTTTGCTTTTATGAATATTTCTATTGGAGCTTTCAGTAATGATAAACATCTTTTCAACTGCTTTATTGTGGTGATAACTGTACATCAGTATATACATGGTACTTTTGTTTCAACAATTGCACAAACTTTTCTGTAGTTTTTCACCTGTATATATAGTGTATATATAAATATCATCTTTATTTCTTCATTCTCGTGTTCTTCAGATTCTTCTTCTGTATTATTTTCCTTTCTCATGATGTTATTGATCGTTCTTTTAATAATTAGGTTATAAATTTGTGATGGATACTGATTTTTCTCAAGGATTTTCTTTGCACGAATCAAATTTTCATTAAAGTGTTCCAAGAACTGCAAGCATTGGAAATCATATGAACCAACTTAATTACAACTGATCTATTGTATTTGCTAGGGGCAATTGCATGATAGTTTGTAGTAATACCAATATATATGCATATATATATATATATAGTATAACACCTCAAATGCGAAGGATCTTCATATCTAAAAACGCTATTCATTTCTCTTTCTAGTATAAATTTAAGAACAGCATAGAAAGAGTTTATTTCAACTAGTTTCTGCTCAATTTGGTTTGTTTTAATCTCCTTATTGCTATTTTGATTTAACTTATGGACACATATTTTTGTTCGCAATAACAAGGAATTTTTTAAATGAGAGTTTATTAAATACTTTAGGTATATACTTTATAAGAGATTTCTTTGTGGAAAATCAAGGGAACAGGATTATTTGTTGAGGGATTTACTAAAAGCCATGTTCGCTAAATTGATGGTCTACAGTATATATTTAGATCTTTGATTTAGACAGTCATCTATATTTTTCTTTTTCAAAATCTTTATCTATTTTATAATACCTTAGCTTTTCATGTAGTTTATGTTGATATAATAACCCTGGTCAGTAATTTCTTCATCATGGTTCAGGGTTTAGTATTTAGACCGACTGACTGGCTGGCTGTGTTTTATATATATGTATATATATTATGGAGATTTATCAACAAAATTGGTACAAGGACTTCTGTATACCTTGTGATTGCAACTGTTTTAACTAAAAGTATTTTAGTTACCTTAAAGGTATATAAAATTTACCGGGTATAAAATTTCACGATTTTTAATGGTAAATTAAATACCCGCGATATTAAATACTGCTAAATTGGTAGTGAAGATCAAGTTATAAAAAATAGAGAAAATCAAGAAATATATAAATGTATTTGATCTGTTTTATTAAAAAAAGAATTACGATGACAACTCAAATATTTTTCTCAGTTAGTGTTTTACCTCAATTCCCTCATCTTTTTCGAAAAATAATAACAAAATTAAGAGAAAAAATAAAAAACGTGTAAGCCAAAAAATCTTTCTTTTCTATTTAGCTTAAACCCAAATTGCAATGTTTCATGCAAATAGAATAATTTATTGAAATCATTCACAATGGAGGTATGTTTATTCACTTAATTAGTATTATATAATATTTATACTCTGGTAATATTTAGTGTAAACACTATTTATAAAAGATTTGATAAGAAATGGAATCATATAAATTATTTTATTTTATTACGGCGGTATGTCCAATAATTTTATTTTGAGTACACATATTAAAATATACACTTACTGTTGATTGTTAGTGAAATCTGGTCACTTTGTGATTCCAGCTGATCAATAAACAGTGGATAGCTCTTGTTTTAAGTACTATCTTGTATGTATATTTCATTTTTATTTAAGTTAATGTATACCACAGAATACCAGCAAAGTTTTTTGAAACATTTAAAAGAGTACATTCCACCCTGGGAAAACAATATTTTGTCTCCACAAGTTAAAAAGCCATCTCCAGCAAAAGTATTACAATGCTCTATTGGGGTACAAGCTAATGATGTAAACAACAAGAAAGTGCATTTTGAAGAACCAAAACAATCTCCTATTTTGGTAATTTTTATAATGAACTTTTGTATCAATTATGAAGGGTTTACTTTAAATAATTAAAATTTTAAATGATTTAGACTAAAGTAATCTTCTCTTGACCATCTACAAACTTTAGAAGTAATAGCAACATCATATTATTTGATATCATTTTATTAACTGTTATTAGGAGGCTGCAAGGACGCTCTCGCGTATACCAGTCCCATCTGACAAAAAGAGAACTTTCACTCTTAAAAAGGTACCAGCCAGAGAATCGTTCTTTGCTACCACCAAACCAGCTAAAAGAGTACAATATGATGTATCAGACAGTCGTAGAAGGGAATTAGATTCACCAGAAGATATTTATCAGAGTATCTCACCACCTCCTTCTCACAACGATGAATTGCCAGAACTACTACCCCACTGGAGTTCACTTGAATTGAGAGCCGGAAAAGAATCTGAAAGCTATCAAAGGACACCTTTCATTCAGAAAAAGAAGAAAGTGAATGGCAACGTGTTCCTTAAAAATCCTTCTCTATATCGTGTTTCAAGTGAGCCTTGCTTGCAAAAGAAAAGGATCGCAAAGTACCCTAAAAATCACAACATTGTTCGTACTTACACAGTTAAAGAAGAGGTTTGTTGTTAAATGCTCTCTCCTTCACAATTATTCTCATTAGTTATCCACATAATTTCAAATATATCAGAGGACAATCTTTTTATCACATATATTTTTGCTTTTTTCACAACTAGGAGTCACCAAGAATTCCATCATCGAAATATTGCTCAAGTTATAAATTGGATTTCGAAGACCAACCTTATCGCCACGCGTCACCTATAATGAGTGCTGAATACACAATGAACAGAAAAAACATTTCAAGTAATACATAGTTATCTTTATCATTCTATGTAAGCAATAGTTCGAGTCTCAAAGTTTCCCAAAATATGCCAATTTGCAAAGTAAGCTACCCTCTTGGATGAAATTAAGCGCATACTATAAGAGAAAATGTTTTTTTAATTTTTTTAGATCTTCAAAGGAATCTACCCTAATGGTTTTGTCTATGTCTCTAAAGACGTATTCGCCTTAAAATTACGTTATGTCGAAGTAGTTTCTTAGCTTCCAATCCGAAATTTCTTAAAAGTTTCAGCTTCTTAAATAAATACATATATGGATTTCTATGTAATGAAGTAATGACTTATTTTCAATTAGAAAGTGGTAGGAATCGAATAAACAAACATTATTTTCAGTGAGAGA
Organism: Dendronotus venustus; assembly: GCA_031834005.1. NCBI lineage: Eukaryota > Metazoa > Mollusca > Gastropoda > Nudibranchia > Dendronotidae > Dendronotus > Dendronotus venustus. The sequence goes on from JAUEKX010071571.1 coordinate 9,244, forward strand.
ATATGAGAAAAGGTTGAAAAGAAGGAAGATATTATATCTATCACTTATATGCGTTACATGCATTATTCACGAACTTTCGGTAGTTTGTAGCTATATTCATTAATTTTTTATCTAGGTTCAGTTAGATCAGCAATCTACGATTTTGATGATTCGCGGCGTTTTAATAGGAATAACAGTTATGAGAAAGGGTAATGACTATTTACGCTTTTTAGTATAAAAGAACTTAAATTGTCTGTTATTATCTGACTACAAGATTTTGAACATGTGTAATGCACGAAAGTTATAAGAGAAACTGCTTTAATTTTGATGAATTTTTACACAATATATATAATATTTATTTTTCAGTGCTTACGAGACGGAATACCAACAAAATTTTCCTAGAAGAGGGTCAGAGGTAACAAAAATAATTGTTCCTTTTGTTTTCCTTGATGGCATTTTGTTATAAGCTTTATGCTTTATATTGTATCCTTGATAAATAGACCCTCAATAAATAAACTTTCTCAAATTAGAACCATTTTTATCGATCCCTTGCAGTTATTTTATTATATTTTATTTCGGATAAGTAAAACATTCGATACCAAGTTTTGTAAGATTTTAAATATTGAACGTACGATAATTTTTTATACAATTCTGTAACTTGTGTGCGGGTTAGCTCAGTTGGTAGAGCGTTCACCTTGTAACCGAAAGGTTTGCAGGTTCGATTACTTATTATTACGTGAAAACTCCAAATTTTAGATATTTGAAATTTGAAATCTGTTTTGCACACCAGTTTGCTCTTCCCTTATTTTGATTACGCAGTTCCATTATAATTATCTATCTTCAATTATTATATGTATTTCTTATTCTTTATCTTTTTTCAGGAGATTCCATCCGCGACTTCTTCGCCAAAATTCGGAACGGATGACGAGTTTTCTAATTTTTATAAACAGGTTAAATATGTATATTTTTAATATTCAGCTTTTGGTAATCGCATTAAAACCTATTTATCTAGAACGTCATTTGTCAGGCCTCTCAATTATAACTTCGAACACGAGATATTCAAATTATAGAACATTTTAATAAGGAAGAGAGAAAAATGTTCTATCCTAGATGAACGATTTTCATTTTTTTATAGTTTGTATCAAAAAAAATAATTATGCTGTCGCCGCGTATGAACCAAATTTTTTGGCATGAGAGAGGAAAAAGAAATTTTTTTTTTTGTTGAGAAATTTCCGTGAATAAACACCGCGTACAAGTAATCTCACTGGTGGACGCTTCATAAATTAATCTACTGTAGTATTTGAAAGATTGTGAAATAGTCTACTAACCGACCCACTAGTCTGTTGACACACGAATTCGATCGATAGATTATCCAGCCAGTGCGTGACGTTTGGACGACGTTGTCCAGACTTAGTTTCAACCTTTTAACATCGCATTAACGTCCATGTAACGTCGCTCTGACGTTGTGTGCTGGCTGGGTAGGACCTTATATTAATCTTTTTTTCTTTTACCATTAGGTTTTGAATAAAAGAATAATAGCATACTCTCCTTCACTACAAGACATGACTTCTACGACGAACCAAAAACAATCACCCAAGGGTCAAAGTCCAAACAGAGAGATAGAAAAACCTCAGCTTCAGGACGAACAAGATAGTGAGAATTCGACACCTCGAACACAGAGTTTCGTTAATGGCCGGTATACACGTGATTATCAACCTGCCTTGTACTCGCCCTGACACAAATCATGTATAACACTCAGTTTACATTAGGAGTATTCGTGGAATTGGTGGATCTTATGATTTTGGTAGTCGAAGTATAAGGATTTTTTTCCAGCTGGGATTAAAAGCCCTTTAGATCGCTGAAAAATCCAATACAACGACAAAATGTTTTGTATTTCTTTTATTTTATTGCTTATAATTTCGTGATTTGTTAGTTGTAAATTAGATTTTATTTTGAGACTTTTCTTTATTCCAGTCGGAAAAGGGGAAACCCGCCGGTGATTTCTGGTTTCCGGTTGTTGTTTCGACCACTGATTGTTATTATAACTTACTTATATTCTGTGTTGGGTTCGTGAATATGGTTTTTCATTGATTGGACGTGGCAAAAATGCTTTGACATTATTATTTGCTGTTATTATTTGTTGGCATAATATTCACCGGGTAGACTAGTTAGATAACTTTCTTCTACTTTTTAAAAAAATGTAAATTGTGTAACATAAATCAGCCTGTATGTTAAAAACTCATTTTTTAATTTGTAAATATTGTACATCAATGTAGAGATTTTTTTCAACATTTATCTACTTTAATTTGATAATAAGAAAATATCTGAAAAACGTTAATTATGATTTTATTCATATGCAAGCCTAAAGGTGTGTAAATAAATACTTTTTTAATGTTATTATTTTTTCTAATTCAAAATAAATCCATATGACAGATTTGGCCAAAATGCAGGGAATCTGTGAAATCTATGCCTAGAAGAAATGTTTTTATTAAAACCTCCTTTTATAAAAACGTTGAAGCTGAGATTTCCCCAAATCTTTCAAGAAAATCCCTTGGCTGAATTACCAATAATTTTTTTCATGTTTTTCTTGACTATTTTCACCACTTTTTTGTACGGATTAATATTCTTCTTGGAAACACGAATAAGAACATTTGAATGTGTTAATGTGTGAAAAATAAAAACATCTTCAGCCTGAAAGTAAAAAGTGATATTATAATGTACAGCTCAATGTGCCGATACTAAGTAGCCTAGTGTTTATGTTGATGAAAACGGTTATAACAGGCTTCACAAATATTAGCGCAGAAATTAGTATTTTTATCACAACAACTGATCGCGCGCTCCTAGGACATTTTTGTAACTAAGATACACTTTAGCATCGACTTTTGATATGAAGCAATGTTATTTATTACATTGCCTAATAAGTATAGTAAATTCTGTGTGGTCAACGTTGTTTTGTTTGATTATTATAATTTTTTTTTTTTTAACGCTAAGCACATGTATACAACATTTATGATCTTGTAAGAAGAACCATATTATGGATACAAGAAATATATCGATTAATAATAATAATACTAATAATAATAATTGATTCGTCAACCAATTTTGTTTTCTTTTTTTCAAGTACAAACAAACTAAAGGGTATTTCGGACTTGTGTGGATGGGCGGCCTCCATGCATATACACGATTTTTGTCTTTTACTAAAGACATACAAACTCAAAAGCGATGCTATACAAAAGTATGCTCTTAAAATAAAAATTAAGTTCCAAAAAGACTTCTTTACCCTAATATTTTATTTCTTTGAACACACGCCTGTAGTAACACCCTTATTGATGACGCCAGCGGTTATAATAGCACGAAAAGGTCAAAGTTTAATAAACACACGGCCGTCACAACTATAAACAAACAGTTGCAGGCTTCAACATGATTTCCTATTTTATTTTATGATTTATATGTTTATATCTTTTGATGATTGATTTAAAGTGGTAGGTAAGTATCTTTATTTACAGATAGTTTGTAGGGAGCTAGCTGGTATATTTTAGAGGATGTGAATGGTTTGTAGACTTCACATCTCGTTATACTCGTTCTGATGTCTGGCTCCACTACTACAAAATCTTTTCTTTTGATTGGTTACTGGTTGTTAGTAGTTATTGTATACTGTGAAATTGAAATTGAAATTCGTTTATTTCTTGAACTTCTACTAATAGTAGATATGAAAAAACATGTACTGTGTAGATACATAATTATACTTATAGCAATATTCTTCACCATGCTAATAATAAACTATATATATATATATATATATATATAGTATATATA